>JAEKDQ010000478.1:0-5000 GCA_026937815.1 Etheostoma perlongum
GCCTTTATGTGCCTTTATCCTTACGGGAACTACAGCTAACTTGTAGTCTGTGGTTCTGTTTCCTGTTTGTGCTGCTGATGGCACCATAGCAATTTGTGCCGCTGATGAAACTTTAGCGATGTTATTGCTCCTGTTATTTGAGTCTTGCTTAACTGCTGGCTTTGGATTTCCTGGAGTAAAGTTCTCTATATGCAAGACAGTAGGGTGTTTCTTCTCACAGGAACGACACGTGAGGCGTTTCTTGCATTCTTTACTCATATGACCTTTGACCAAGCAGGCAAAGCAGAGTCCATTCTTCCTTAGTAGCTCAACTTTCTCTTTGTGGGGGAATCTTTGTTATGATCTCACATTTTTCCATTACATGATCTCCTGTACAGAAAGCGCAAGGCTTGACAAAAGCGTCGAAGGCTGTGCGGATGCCCTCTGGCTTGTCTCTCCATTTCTGTGCATTGGTGTTTATGTTGGTCTCTGTCTTGGGAACAACAGTTGTAGCAAAGCTTTTCTTGCTGCCAGATCTCATAAATGGTAAGTTTCTTTTGGATTTCCTCTCATTTGTGCTTCCAGCAGGGTCATAGATATTCCCAAAAACAGGATCTTGAATGATCCTGGCCTGTTTTTCTATAAACAGAACAAGATCATGGAATGTGGGTCTCCGTTGTGTTCTTTCAGTGATGTCACATACAACAGACCGCCACTTCTCCCGAAGTTTAAATGGGAGTTTGGAAACAAGTCTTTTCATGTTAGATGGTGAGTCCAACTCTGACATGTATGGAAGCTCCTGAACTGCATTACCACAGCCTCTTAGGTAGAGGGCGTAGCTGTGAAGTGCCTTTCCATCATCTGTACTTATTTGGTTCCAGTTTAAGGCCTTTTCGACGTATGCAGATGTGACTTTGAAATCATCGCCAAAATGATATTTAAGTAGGCGCTTTGCTTCCTCGTAACCAGTTGTTGCGTTCATGTGAAAGCAGCTTTGAACTAGTTCTTTTGGTTGACCTACAGTATACTGTTCCAGGAAGTACAGCCGATCCTCGTTACTGTTGGTTTTGTCTCGATGTTGTGCTTAAAAGCCTTCATAAATGGCCTGAAAGTGAGAGGATCACCGTCGAACACCAGCACCTCCCTTCTCGGGAGTTTAGATTCTTTCTGCTGTATTACCAGCAGATCGGCCAAATCAGCTTGTCTTTGTATGATGTTTGTGAGGTCGTTGCTCTGACCCATTTCTCCTCTGGGGAGTGGATTCACCTCGCCTCGTGGTCCATCAGATACAACAACCCTAAATGGGGGAAGATTTGTTGCAATCCTTGGGGCTTGCTCAGACCCTTTTGTGATTCCAGTTAGTGGTGGACGGAGTATGTATCATTGTTTGTAAGGGTGTTTTAGGTATGGTTCCTATCCGTGCAAACTCCAGTTGTGCCAGGCTTCCTTCTATTTTATCAGATCGTTAACTAGGTCTACCATTTCTTTTCAGATTCTGATGCTTCATCACTTTCAAAGTCCTCCAGAGCCTTTAGCCTTGCATCAGCTGCAGCAATATCCGCTTCCAAATCCAAAGATTCCATTTTAAACCCAGCTGATGCTTCTCCTTTCAATTCATGTTTCCTTTTGAGAGCTTCTGCTCTGGCTTGCAGAGCAGCTTTGTCTGCAGCAGCCTTCATGCGTGCTGAAACAACTGATGCTTTGGAGCCTTTAGAGCTCTTTGATCCAGTCTGTGAGACACTGTCCTTTGATCCAGTCTGTGAGACACTGTCCCCAGCATCCACAAGAGCTTGTGGGTCAGATTGAGTTTTTATCCATTGCTCAACCTCAGTTAGAAAAACATCATAATCTGCCATTTTGGCTCATACCAGTCCAAAGTTTCATTCATTCTCACATCCTCAGGTAGCAGTTTCTGAACAGATTCATGGCACCTCATAAATTCATTTTGCAGTCTTAGAAATTCATTCGTACCTTCATTAATACTGACAACATCAGCACCCTCTTTCATCAATGTTTTTATTTCATTCATTTTCCGTGTGCAGTGTGAGAGTTTCCCTCTGCGTGATGCGCTGAGTGATTTAAACGCTTTCCTTTGTTGCGCAGCGTCCGTCTCATTGAACGCAGCATCAGTGACTCCACCTTCACTACCTTCTGCCATTGGTACAGTTTTTTCGTTCTCAGCTTTTTAATATTCGTTTTATGCGGTTTTTCTAAGTACATCTGACAGCTTTTGTTTGAGTATTCGTTAATTTCTCGGTATTTTTGTTTATTTGAATTCCTTCATGCGCTGTGCTTTACGTCCGTTTTAGCCGGTTTAGATAATTTAACTCACTTTATTTCCGTCTGGCGTATCCTTTAGATACATTTTCTTTGTGTAGACCTTTACTTTTAATCCCTTCAGCTCGTGGTATTTTCATTCATATCTGGCGTCATTTTTAAAGTTTTCCTTTTCGTATAGAGCTGTAGATCCATGGTGTGCAGCTTACAGTTTTAGTGAGTTGGTAGTTTAGAGGCAGTCTTATGGATTCATCTGTCTGCTTATCAAACACTTCCTTCATTCATTTGTCACTTCTGAATGTTTGACCGTAACCAGGTTCAGAAAACAGCGCTGTCGCACGCGTACTCACGGTACCGGAGAAATCAAATCCAGGCAGCAGTGCAGATCCTTCCAACAAGACCTTGACTCCGGTCTCATCCATTCATCTCCACGTTGACTGGCGTCCTTTTCGCGTTCGATGGATTATTTTTCAACTTAGTGTAGGAGCGGTCAGTAAATCAACGCGCATTCGTTCGTAGTGTCACAATGATCCGTCTCTTTATTTCACTGCAGCAGCAACATAAATAAACTTGTTTTTAAACAGAGAAAGAAAACGTTTGTTTCACAAAATGCGGTTGAAAAATAATTTGTCCTTCCGCCCTCTAGTCACACACACACCCCCACACCTGGCTCAGGTGAGGTCTAAATATAGAGTTAACACCCCCTGACGTCATCATCATCATCATTAACAACACATCAACATGAGCAACAGCAATCATAATCAGCATCGCCCTAACATAGGTATCAGTACGATCACAAATAGCATGCATGTGAAGAGGATCAAACTAAAATCAGTGGAATGGCTTCAACAGTGTGTGTGTAAGCGTCTGTGTGTGTGTGTGTCTGTGTAAGTGTGTGTGTGTGTGTGTGTGTGTGTGTGTAAGCGTGTGTGTGTGTGTATGTGTGTGTAAGCGTGTGTGTGTGTGTGTGTAAGCGCATGTGTGTGTAAGCGTGTGTCTAAGAGTGTGTGTGTGTAAGCGTGTGTGTGTGTGTGTAAGCGTGTGTGTAAGCGTGTGTGTGTGTGTGTGTAAGCGTGTGTGTGTGTGTGTAAGTGTGTGTGTGTGTGTGTAAAAGCGTGTGTGTGTGTGTGTGTAGCGTGTGTGTAGCGTGTGAGTGTGTGTGTGCGTGTGTGTGTGTAAAAGCGTGTGTGTGTGTGTAAGTGTGTGTGTAAGTGTGTGTGTGTGTGTGTGTAAGCGTGTGTGTGTGTGTGTGTGTGTAAGTGTGTGTGTGTGTGTGTGTAAGCGTGTGTGTGTGTGTAAGCGAGTGTGTGTGTTTGTAAGCGTGTGTGTGTGTATGTGTGTGTAAGCGTGTGTGTGTGTGTGTGTGTGTGTAATCGTGTGTGTGTGTGTGTGTAAGCGTGTGTGTGTAAAGCGTGTGTGTGTTTGTGTGTGTAGCGTGTGTGTGTGTGTGTGTGTGTGGCGTGTGTGTGTGTATGTGTGTGTAAGCGTGTGTGTGTGTGTGTAGCGTGTGTGTGTGTAAGCGTGTGTGTGTGTGTGTAAGCGTGTGTGTAAGCGTGTGTGTTTGTGTGTGTGTAAGCGTGTGTGTGAGTAAGCGTGTGTGTGTAAGCGTGTGTGTGTAAGCGTTTGTGTGTGTGTATGTGTGTGTAAGCGTGTGTGTGTAAGCGTGGGTGTGTGTGTGTGTAAGCGTGTGTGTTTGTGTGTGTAAGCGTGTGTGTGTGTGCGTGTGTAAGCGTGTGTGTGTGAGTAGCGTGTGTGTGTGTAAGCGTGTGTGTGTGTAGCGTGTAAGCGTATGTGTAAGCGTGTGTGTGTGTGTGTAAAAGCGTGTGTGTGTGTGTGTGTGTGTAAGCGTGTGTGTGTAAGCGTATGTGTGTGTAAGCGTGTGTGTGTGTGTAGCGTTTGTGTGTGTGTGTGTGTGTCTAAGCGTGTGTGTGTGTGTGTGTGTGTGTGTGTGTGTGTGCGTGTGTGTAAGCGTTTGTGTGTGTGTGTGTGTCTAAGCGTTTGTGTGTGTGTGTAAGCGTCTGTGTGTTTGTGTGAGTTTGTGTAAGCGTGTGTGTGTGTATAGCGTGTGTGTGTGTAAGCTTGTGTGTGTGTAAGTTTGTGTGTGTGTATGTGTGTGTAAGCGTGTGTGTGTGTAAGCGCATGTGTGTGTAAAAGTGTGTGTGTGTAAGCGTGTGTGTGTGTTATTGTGTGTGTGTGTAAGCGTGTGTGTGTGTGTGTGTGTGTGTGTGTGTAAGCGTGTGTGTGCGTCTGTGTGTGTGTGTATGTGTGTGTGTGTGTTGTAAGTGTGTGTGTGTGTGTAGCGTGTGTGTGTGCGTGTGTGTGTAAGCGTGTGTGTGTGTGTGTGTGTGTAAAAAGCGTGTGTGTGTGTGTGTAAGCGCATGTGTGTGTAAGCGTGTGTGTGTAAGAGTGTGTGTGTAAGCGTGTGTGTGTGTGTGTGTAAGCGTGTGTGTAGCGTGTGTGTGTGTGTGTGTGTAAGCGTGTGTGTGTGTGTGTAAGTGTGTGTGTGTGTGTAGCGTGTGTGTGTGTGTGTGTAAGCGTGTGTGTGTGTGTGTGTAGCGTGTGTGTGTAAGCGTGTGTGTTTGTGTGTGTGAAAGCGTGTGTGTGAGTAAGCGTGTGTGTGTAAGCGTGTGTGTGTAAGCGTTTGTGTGTATGTGTGTGTGTATTTAAGCGTGTGTGTGTGTGTGTGTAAGCGTGTGTGTGTGTAAAAGCGTTTGTGTGTGTGTCTAAGCGTGTGTGTGTGTGTA
>JAEKDQ010000479.1:0-65200 GCA_026937815.1 Etheostoma perlongum
TAGAAAGATAGATAGAGAGATAAAGTAGAGAATGAATGAAGTAGATGGCTTATAGTTAAAACAATGCAGTTGTGTGCATGTATTACATTGACCTCAGAAGGCCCCACTCTCTCTCTCTCTCTCTCTCATTTGTCTATGCATGGTTTTTCAGGCTTTCCTCAGGCAATGTTTTTGGAATAGCGAAAATGCATGGTAAAATCAGTCGAACCAGTACGGATTATTTTAGAAAATAAAGATCTTGCAGAAATATAGTTTCTTTAGACCCAGAAGCCCTGATCTATCAGCTCTTTTCAACACCCCTCCCCCCACCCTGCCTGTCAAAGGTTAATGAATCTAAAAAGAAAAAACAATGTGGGGACTACAGCTTTCAGATTGGATGGAAAGATTTCCCTGGTTCAGCTTTTACTGATGTGAGTAATCAAGCGCCTGGGTGACATTGAGTTGGCTGAGGTGAGAGAGAGAGGGAGGGAGAGAGAGAGACAGTCAGGCAAGCAGGCGCAGGTCTTGTGCACAAACATTTGAGCCTCTTTAGCCTGAGAGAACTTTGTCTCTGACAGATGTGCAAGCTGCTTGTGCTTTGCTTCCAGTCTTTTCATTTTCATGCCACGTTCTTCTGCTGCTACATTGGAGAAAAATTTTCTTTGATTATTCTGGGTGCCCATTCAGACTGTTACCCAAAGGCCATGTAAGTGTTCTTTAGGAACCGTTGGATAGTTCAGCTGGCTGTTTTAGACATTTCTTTGCTGCCAAGGAATGTGAGAACCAGCAGCATCTGGAGCCAGAACACGGGCTGAAGTTCCATTTCTCAGATGTTCCTGCACTCTGGAAAAGGACTCAGCTGTCTGTCACTAAGCCAACTCTGTATCCTGTATATGAAGCAGATGTGGTGTGCCACGGTCTAGCGCCACCCAGAGGCTTCAGTCTTCTGAGGCCACATCTGACCGCCACGTCTCACACCCCCACCCACCGCCTCCTTTTTCATTCTCTCGTCTCTTCTTCTTTTTACTTTCCATTTTTTTGTTTCCCTAATTGCAAACACATGCAGACCGTGTTTCCACCAGCTGTTATAGAGACGACCGTCTGCTGGGCTTATTTCGCTTTTCCTCCCAAACCAACACTTTGAGCTCGCTGGGACTTCACAGCCCCCTAAGGAGCCTGCTTTGGGGGGGTTAGTGTTGCTGAAGGCCCACAGCAGCAGAATGCAACTCAGGGGTTGGAACTGTAACTGACAGAGGGACTCAGGAAATAAATCTGCCAGAACGTTGGTTCCCCACGTAAAGAAAAGATCTTTCTATCAGCGTGGCGCTGCCCTCTCTGCCCTCTCTGTCACTCTGTCCCTCATTCCTGTTTTCTTTCCCAAAAATGCTGGTTTCAAACCTTTTCAAAACTCTCATTCTTCTTGAATGATTTTTCTTTTCTTTCTATGCTCTAACCACATTTTTTATATGACTTATTCATATAGTTTGTATCAACATCATTCTATTTTGATGTTTTCTCATTATTAAGCGTCCTAAAATCCTAAAAGGGCTTCAATAAACTAGATAAAACATAAAGTATATAGTCAAAGCTATATAAATATATAATAACTAGCTTTTTGTAATTATGGTAAGTAGTTGAAGTATAATTCTGATTTCATTTTATGTGATGTGATTATTTGAAGCTAATAATGTGCTAACATGAAACACTAAAATGAAAGATGAACATTTATTATTTAGGTATTATGTAAATGACTTTTAACTTCTTTTTGTTCAATTTTTAAAGCTTTAAGTTTCCTCCATCTAGGTACTTAATATGTTTGTGTGTATCAGGTATGTAACGCTATGTTTGTGATAGATTATGTAATCTGTGTGTTTGTGGTATTCCAGATGCAATCTGTGTGTGTGTTCAGGTATGTAACCTGTGTGCCCCCCAGGCACAGGGTGTTGCCGACCGAGACGTGTGGAAGCCAGATCTGTGGCAGCACCCATGATGATGAGGGTCTCTAGGCAGGCTTTAACACGTCATCCCCCACTGACAGGTGCCCCCATCTGCCCAATGATGGTACACATCTCCAGCACTCTCCACTCTCATCTCTAATCCTTTTCTTTCCCTTGTCTGTTCTTTTGTTTTGGAAGCTATTTCTTTCTACTCTTTTTCTTTGTTTTCTTTATTTCTTTTACCTTTCTAACTTTCCTTATTTTCTTTATCCCTTTCATCTTCACCTTAACTTTCTTTTTTCTTTGCTTGATGTTTATACTCTTCAACATTCTTTGTTATGATGTATCACCTGCATTCACATTTGTATTTGCTTCTTTCAAACATTCAAACACTCCAGTGTCATTCCACCTTCCCTCCCTCCTTTCCCATTTGGCTACAACATGACTCATGCTTCCATTAATACCTCTCAACACTTCCTCAGCGCTGAATACATTTCCCCACTTCTTAACATGCAAGCCTAAACCCAAGATTTCAGGACTCCTTTTGAGAATTCAATGTGAATCTATATTAATTTCACCTCTATGTTATTTAAAAACATGTTTGTATAGATCCTTTGTGTGTGTTTTCATTCATAGTAACCTAATCTGCCTCTCTCACAGGCTTCCAGGAGCCTCAGGTTTGAGAACAAAATATCAATTATTTCAGGAATAATTTAATATTGTTTCTATTGGAACTTTACTTTTTTTATAAGCAATAAATGTTATTTCTATGACACATGTCAAAAATTATAAAATTGTGTCCATAGAAACATTGTATTGTTCTGACTATTATAATTACAAGTTGCCCAGTTCATATTAGGTGTTAGGAAAACTTGATATTACTTGTAATAAAAAACTTTATTTCTTTAGTTTGGAGGGACAAATTGTTTTGTACCCTCTAACTCTTAGAGTCCATTGGCAGAACAATCCAGAAAGAGTTGTTTAAACTCAAAAATAAACTCATGCAATTATGTTTCTTGTTTTTTTATGTTGACACAACAAACATTTTTTACTATGATTCAGTGAAACACAAAAGACTTAATCAGTTTGCCTGCAACTATTGGTTGGGATATTGGTTATTGCTCATTGACGGATTGCTGATTGGGACATAAGATGATCAAGCAGAACATTATAATTCTTTGCTTCATCTGTAGATATGGTTTATTAGTCTATATCAGATGCAGTTAGTTGATTGATTCGTTATCTGCGATTTAATCCATTTCAGATCATCACATCAGATCAGCTACATTATTAATCAAGTGAATCATATTGTAATTGTATGCAGATGACATCATTCCGTTTCATTGTACACTGAGACTATGTTTTTCTTTTTCACAGGGACCCAAAGGAAGCGTGGACCCAAAAGGGGAGACAGGGTAGGTTCCCCCATCTCTTTCACCTGTCATTCACTTTGATTTGATTTTTTAATATTCAGATTTCAGATTTTATTGTTGTTCAAAGCAAGTTAAAAACAGGAAAAAAAACTAAATGTTTTCCTGAGACTCAGCAGCATACACAGTGTCTTAGCTAGAATAACATACTTTAAATAATCTAAAACCTATAAACCTATAAATATAATATTTTTTGGTCACTGTTAGCTCTCTGAGCACATTCCTGTATGTTTCGGATGGAGTTATTGTGTACACGTGTTTTTCATTCATGTGGAAACATGATCTTGAAGTACAAAAAGTACTTAAAATTATTGAATGGCTGCTGTGTAAACCAAAGGGCATCGGGTCTAACTGCTTACTGGCAAATAGCATCATATTTAATAATGGATTTTTGCATTCAAACTTTTCTCTTGCAAAATACATTACAGCCATCAGAGAATGATGTAAAAGTCCCAGCACATAGCAAATAGCAAATAGCACATATAGTTACTTAAAACTGCACTACTTTGTTACGTACTACTTTGGTGTACTTGTTTCTAGAAATCATTACAAAGTAAATTAAAGTAAACAAAAATGTGTTTTATTCTGAAAACATGAATTCTGGTTTTATGGGAGTTTTTTTGGGGGATTATGCAGTGGTGATGCCACTTATATCTGAATTGATGGGATGTCAAATTAAAATTGAATTCTTTTTATTTTTACTGGAAAAAATTTAATTAGATAATCAAATCAACACAAAGATTTATGGCAATTTGATTATTTAATTAAGTATTTGTCATAATGGGATTTGATTGAGTCAGCTGCAGAGGCCTCTTTGGTTTAATTTAATCTGAAACCCTGGAAAACACTTTAATTGTGACAGGTCAGCTCGCCTACAGCTGGGAAGAGCACTTATACTTTCCTATTAATATATAATATGATATTATTATTTAATTACTACTATTACTTAATTAACATTTTAGTCATGATTATTATAGTTTTGTAGGATTTTTTAAGTTTTGCGATGATAATGTATAGTTTTCCTAATTTATAGTATGATGTATAGTTTCCTATAAAAGAGCCGATGGCTGTTCTTACCTACTTCCTGTATCCTGATGTCACCTGTCACATGAACACGGCCCAGTCCATTCCTGGTTGGTCACATGGTCTGTCTCATAGGGGAGTAATCTGCCCCTCCTCCAGGTTTAACCTTGTTTTTATCACCATAGGGAACAGATGATGCTGCCAGGACACACAGGAAATGAAGAGTACATATAGGCAGTCATGGAATTTGGCGATTCCTCTCTTTTTTAAATTTTTCCTGTCTTTGTCTATGGGGGTGTTAGCATCCAGGGGACCCTCTTCTTCTGACTCTGGAGCCTGAACCCTTCTATCTCTCTCTTGCCCCCTAACTGCAGGGTCCTGTTGGTGCCCCAGGTAATGATGGTATCCCCGGCCAGCCTGGAATGCCTGGACCTCCCGGCCCCCCTGGACCCCCCGGCCTCGGTGGAGTAAGTTGTGCATTTTTTTTGTACTGATGTATTTAAATTGTTAATGTCCAAATTGTCCAAATCTAAGATAATCCAGAGCTGGAAAACCTGTGTAGCTCAGTTTTCAACCTGCTAGTACCAGTAACTACACCCTCTTCTTCTGTGGTGGTCAAAACACAGCCAAAAACAAGCATACGTCCCAATTTAGTTTTTTTCTTCTTAGTTCCCAACCTTCATATTACACTACCCATGATTCTTTTAATGTAGTTAGATTGTGTTTTCACACCACCTCAGTGTTTCTGTTATTACTATTTGGGAAGTGTTATCCAAATGGACCAATATATAAATATATATAAACCAATAAAAGTATGCAGGGTGTGAACACAACTTTCAGAGAGGGCATGGACAGCTGGGAAACTGAACTCCACGTCCACAGCTAAAAGTCAAGCCTTTCATTGACAGGATGGTCTCTCACAGAATCCAGCTTTGGCTTAAAATGAATGGCTTGTTTGGTTTGTCTTACAGTCTAGGGTCAGAAGGTCAGAAGTCCATTAGGGTAGATCAGGAAGGGGATACCTGTATTGGATGCTTGTGTGATCCATAGTGAACTGAGTTACAATGTGAAGGTGCAGAGTTTAGCATGCTATGATTCAGTTAACCATCGACTTCCACTGACTTTCATTGTGGTTTAGGATACTGAGCTAACACTCCCAAGCTAATTTTGCAATCTATGTAGAATTTATCATTGACTCACATGCTAATTCATTAGGCTAAGGTAACATGACATATCATCCCATTTTAATTTAGCATGCTAATGTAGAAGCTATCATTCAATAACATGCTTTTTCAAAGCACTTATAACTTATAGTATCTCAATTTAATTTAGCATGGTATGATTCACCTTACCGTTGATTTCTTCCCCTAATTTTGCATTCTTATATATAATTTGACTCACAAGCCAATTCACTGGGATAAGCTAACATGACATATCATCCCAATCTAAGATTTAAGATTCTAATGTAGAATGTATATGTTCACTAACATACCTCATTACACAGCTAATAGCATCACAATCTAATTTAGCATGCTATGATTCCGTTTATCATAGATCTTTTGCCTTATTTTGCATTCTTATGTGAAATGTATCATTGACTCCCATGCTAATTCACCTAATTCATTTTATGTTAATATGGCTTACCATCCCAGTCTAATTTAGCATGCTAATGTATAATTTACAACTGAGTCACATGTAGAGTGAGCAGACGTGACTAAAACTTCTCGACAGTCCTGAATTTAGAGCAAACGTTTTGGTGTTTCCTACAGACGGGCACTGCTATGTCCGAGTCTACATCAATTTTGTCCGTTGTAGTTTCTCAGCCGTGTACAGCACATTGCAGGTTGCAGGTAGCTGGAGGATTGGCTACATAACACCAATGAACCTCTGCTGCCTTATGAGATTTAAACAAAACTTTTTGCAAAGTCTGCAGGAAAACATTTGCCATTTGACACAGACAGCAGGCAGATGTCACTCTGTTACATACAACACATTCTTTGTGTTTTTTTTCCTAATGACGGACAGTACACTTTATGTTCATGACCAAAAGTAATGCATTTTAGTCTTTCACATGTTTTACTGTTATTATTCGTTGAAACTGGAGTCACCTCTTCTCCATCTACTGCAGTGTGTCATTACAAAGTAGCTTCAACAGTTAATGAGGTCCTAAGGTTGTAGAATGGATCCTGGCTGTTGTTTTGCTTGAGGTTGCTTCTGCATTAATTTTGTTTTTCAGGATTTTATTAAGATACAAGATATTTTTTGGCTTGGATGCCCCAAAATCTATTATCATATTTGGTTGGATAGACTTTTTCTTTGAAATATAAAACCCATTTAAAACTCTTTTTTTATAAGTATCTTGTTATGAGCAGTGTACAAATGCATTGTTACATACATACATTTAACTAGCAGATAAAAGGTAAAGAAAAGGCATTTTGTTCATTTTCATGGAAAGTTTAAACCTTATTGACATTTTCAGACGATGTGTCACATAAGATATGGATTGGAATATTTATATCTCTGTTTGCTTTTTTCCAGAACTTCTCCCCTCAGATGTCTGGTGGCTACGAGGATAAATCTCCTGCCATGGCTGTGCCTGGACCAATGGTAGCACACACACACACACACACACACACACACACACACACTGTCATTTAACTGCTGTCAAACATGTTAATGCAGAATCTGACCGTGCCTCTGTTTGATTGACAGGGCCCAATGGGACCCCGTGGACCCCCTGGACCTCCTGGTTCTAAGCGTAAGTATATCACTTCCTTCTTCCTCAACTCTAAATATATTTAAAATCTGAGGTTGGGATTATATGGGAAAGAAGGCAGGGGCAGTCTGTGTACCTCAAACATCATCATGACATCACCATGACATCACTTCCCCCTCCTTGGTGCCCAGTTGGCGTGCAGCCAGCGTGCTCATTTTTCCTTAACAGCACTAGAATTCATTCACTAATGAAAACTACAATAGAGCTAAAGAGTAGAGTTGTTGTTTTAGAATTTGATTAAAAGATTTTTGTTAAAAAGAATTATAAAATGCTGCACAAATGAGCAAACTGCCTCTTGTGTGTTCAGACAGAACATAAAGCCAGTTTGCATTCAAAGTGAATGGACATGGACTGGACTGACTGCACACTTGGTACATTGGCCATTTGGGAGTAAATCTATTAATACAGATTTAAGTGAAGGAAATAAGGAGAAGAGTTCTTCACCTTCTGTCTGAACACACTTTAGTTCCACCTGCAGCTCACACACGCTCAACCTGACAGAAGGCTAGGTGGTGGAACACTATTTTAACGGCACCTTGCTTGTGTTAGCCATGCTTTTCACTAAAATGCTAATTCCAACACTATGGAAACCTTTAAGCTAATGGCTTAGCTTTGAGCTTCTGAGCTTCTGAAACCTAGAAATTGCAAGATATTCCTTAGTGGTGTAAGGATGTTACCACAGGGCCCAGTGTACGCTGTTAAGACGGGCCCCTAGTACTGCTACTGAGGGCCAAATAGAGACTTGACATTATACAATTGCAACAATCATCATTGCATCATCTGCATATGACAAACAATGCAAAAGTAAATAAGATAATTCATTTAAATGAATAGCTGAATATTTTTTTATTGTTTATATAAAAATAAGCATACAATTTTGTTAAAGATTGCTACTGACTTTATTACCTTAGAAAATGCAAAGCCAGGTGTAGATGGGTTTGCCTTTTCAAGAGCATATTAAGCAGACAGCGTCATTTTAATTTGACACAAATTTGAACATCAACGCATTTCCGAGGTTTCAGTCTGAATCCTTCACAAAAGGCCCGTTCTCCACCCTACAGCCCCCCACCCCCAGGGGCTCCAGTGCCATGGCCCTGCCTGCACTTTCTATATTTACGCCCCCAGGCTGGACCTGGCTGAAGCTAACCAGGACTCAGTTCAAATATACACAAATGATTAACAGCAGTCCTACCACATAACAACAGAGATGTGTTTGGCCGCACAGAATCTGCAGACACAGATTTTCAGCAGAATTGAAACACATTTTAACAATATTTAAATCAAAACTATAAATGTTAACACATCCCTACCCCAAGCAGAAAAACAGGCTGATGAATGTCGCAGATATCATTCTGGATCACCACTGAAAATTGTATTTAAAATAATCTGCAGATTCCGGTTGGGTCTAGTTATTTTCCTCCCAACTGCATAGAAACTCTGGCCACTGTTCCCACTCGAGTGAGCTGACAGCAGCCATAAAACAAAGGCACCCCGTGACCCACAGACACTGCACATGTCCATCTTAATAGAAGAACTTGACAACAGGGTGGATTTACACCTAAAGGATAGTGTTCAGTATGGGTGGTGTGAGTGTAGTAGTGACAGTGTTTATGTGTCTCTCCAACTACAGGGACCTCAAGGATTCACAGGCCCCCCTGGTGAGCCTGGAGAGGCTGGAGCTGCTGTGAGTATTGGGAACATGGAAGCAGATACACAGCTCACAATGCACCGTTGTAGTGTGTCATCTTTCTCACCTTGAGCATGTGTTTCTCTACAGGGCGCCATGGGTCCCCGTGGCCCCGCCGGACCCCCTGGAAAGAACGGAGAGGATGTAAGGGGACAGGATCTGCTCATGTTCCCCATTTAAATCTCACTTACAGAGTGAATAATTAATTTATTCATCATTTCCTCCCATTCTCTCTGCCTCTCTTTCTCTCAGGGTGAGTCTGGCAAACCTGGTCGCGGCGGTGAGCGCGGACCCTCTGGCCCACAGGTAAGTCGCCATGGCAGTGGAATTCTTAGATATGTAATGTAAAAAATATTTTAAAAAATGTGATAGATCTGTGATAATAAATTGTCTCCCCTATGTTTTCTCTTTCCCTCAGGGAGCTCGTGGTTTCCCAGGAACCCCGGTCTGCCCGGCATCAAGGGACACAGAGTGAGTTGCAGCTTACACCTCCCGTTCAGCAACAACATATCAACACTATATCATCTCCTATAACTGTATGTGTCTCTCTCGCTCTCTGTAGGGATTCAGCGGTCTGGATGGTGCTAAGGGAGACACTGGCCCCGCTGGTCCCAAGGTGACTGCCTCTCTTGGGTTTCTTTGCTCCTCCACTGCTCGGTCTCAGTGTAGAACAATGTCCATTTTGAACAAAGAATAACAAGAATAGGAGCTGCAGAATCTGAGCTCTGCTGATTTGTAGTCCCAGACATTAGTTTAACTTGGCTCATACATTTCCCATAATGCAGCCAGTCACACCTTTTCTTTCCACCCACCCTGCCTGGTTAATGCCCATGTCCTGCAAACTCCAAATACCCAGTGTGTAACTCCGGCTTTCTGTTATAAATATCACCGCTGTCAGGCAGACACCTCGTACCTCCACATTTAGTCATTTTCATTTTTGTTCATGAATCAATGCTATTGGTCAGCCTTTGACGTCTGTCTACGCGTTTGACAAACAGCATGCAAAAATCTTTTTTTTTCAAGAAAAGCAAAAGTTTTGGACATGCATGTAGTCTTCAAGCCCAAGTAAAGATGACTAGTACTCCTTATGACCAGGGCCACGAGAAGTCTGCGGATAAAGAATTCCTCAGACTTTTGAGCAGATTTTTTCGTCTGATTTTCTGCAGCTTTTTTGCACGTTTTAAACAAATTAAGAAAATAAAAAACATAAAGCTCTGAATGTTAACACCTCCCAACTCCAAGCAGAAAAACAGTTTGCTAAATTTAGCAGATTTAATTCTGGATCACTGCTAAAAACTGTAAAAAAAGAAATTCTAAATTCCCCAGGTTTCTTTTGGGTCTGCTTTTGACTAGTAAACTGAATTTTACATGTACAATTGGCAGACTGGCCCTTTAAGTAAGCCTATTAGTCGTGGTCATAGTAGGGTTACATGTAGCACTAGCAGAAATAACAGCAGCCATATTGGCCAGTGACATTAATATTGACCAATGATGCTGCAGATCCGGTAGTAGAAACTCACCTGTCTGTGTTTGTGTTTGTCAGGGAGAGGCTGGAGCCCCGGTGAGAACGGAACTCCTGGAGCTATGGTGAGTACAACAGTCCCACCCCATCTCTGCCATGGAGCAGCCATCTTGGATTCTCCCTCTCTTCAGATTGATTCTCAGTGTAAAGAGTATAGCTGAGTGACTCTTTGCCTCCTCTGTCCTCAGGGACCTCGTGGTTTTGCCTGGTGAGAGAGGCCGCACTGGTGCTTCTGGAGCTGCTGTGAGTCCACACACACACACACACACACACACACACACACACACACACACACACACACACACATACAAACAAATATTATAATCAATGAATCCATCTGTCAGTAAACAGAATGCCCATCATGATTGTCTGTGGTCCGCAGGGCGCTCGTGGTAACGATGGTGCTGCCGGTGCTGCTGGACCTCCGGTAAGTCTTCCATTTTCTCGTTCCGAGAACACTCAGCAACTCTTCAGTTTGTCTCCCTTTCAGAAGCATTTTTTTCTTCCTGTTACTATAGGTTACTTCCTGTAACCTATAGTTGTTTAAAACCCCCATGGGAATTCTCGGGGAAGGATAGGAATCACCTTTTTCTGCTATCAAAGCAAAGCAAAAGCAAATCTTCTCTGTAGTGACTGTGACAACTGAACATCTTTGTCTGCTTTGTTTCTGCCCAGGGTCCCACTGGCCCCGCTGGACCTCCTGGATTCCCCGGCGGCCCTGGATCCAAGGTATGACTATATGCCCATTATGATTCTCACCAATAATCTTCAACAGCCTTTTTAATTTCCCAAATCCACGGCTTTCAGCATCCAAAATAACACTTTTATCCCATTCTCCAATTTTCTTCGCTTCTCTTTTCAAGAAGTGTAGTAGTAGTGTTGTAGTAGAATGTTACTTTGAAGTGCTTTGATGCATTTCTGTATATGTGACCTTTTGAATCAATTTCATTTCCGTGTGCCTATTTCATAGTACACACTAAGTCAGAGGGAGTTTGTCACTTGTAGTAGGGTGTGAAAAGTGACAAATGGACCATGGACGCTGCTGGCCTCCAGTAGCCCACAAATGTTAGTATTGAATCTTCCAAAATGAAACATTTACTTTGAGTAGTTCAGGTTACATTTCTTGTAAATTGACAGCAAAAGTTTTTTTTTTAAGATGAGTGTGGAATTAGGACACAGTTTTAGTTTATTCTGATTGGTTCCAGGAGCCTTTGGGATGCTTTGTTAATCCGTCCTTTTGTACTGCATCTTCATTGACATTGATTTTTTACATTTGTTGAGTAGGAGAGCAATGTCAATGCTTTTTGGACTATGTCTTGCTGATGCTTTTACTTCCCTAAAACTGAATGAAAAAAAACAAAAGAGATTGGTTTAAGGAGCATTATGGAGTGGCATTGTGAGACAACTTGGCGTTTGATGGCTCACGGCCACTGTCGCTGTTGGTTTGGACACCATTCTCTAACTGTTCTTTGTTCTCCGCTCTCCCAAAGGGTGAAGCTGGACCCCAGGGTGCTCGTGGATCTGAGGGACCCGCTGGATCCCGTGGTGAGCCTGGTAACCCTGGACCTGCTGGCCCTGCTGGACCCTCTGTAAGTACAGGAGATAACCAATGATGATGTAATGGCATCATTGTCATTCCTCTGAAATCTTCTGGTCCTCTGGTTTTAAAAAATCTCTTTCCTCCTCTCAGGGAAACCCTGGAACTGATGGAGCCGCCGGACCAAAGGGAAATCCTGTGAGTATCTCTCTCAACACATGTACTTCATAAGCATGTCATGGTTGAGGATTTGAATCCCCTTACTGCGCGAGGCACTGCTACAGCAGCCCATGCCTCAGCCTCAGAGACTGGTTCCTGGCAGAGCAGCATGAAGCTGAGCGTCTTGTTGATGTGTGCTGCCCCCTGCAGGGTGCTGCTGGAGTTGCTGGAGCTCCCGGTTTCCCCGGACCCCGTGGACCCCTGGACCTCAGGGTGCTGCCGGTGCCCCGGAGCCAAGGGTAACAATGTGAGTAAAGCTTTTATCAGAACACACCAAGGCCAAAAAAAATAGTATTTTCTGAGGTCTGTCGCATCAAATGGACATGATTTTTAAAAAATAAATACTTGAAAGATAGTGAAGTAAAAAAGTTAAACTACTGAATCGAAATTAATCCATGCTTCTTTCCCTTAGGGGGATGTTGGTGCCCCAGGATCCAAGGGAGAGGCCGGTGCCAAGGGAGAGGCTGTAAGTTGAAGTTCACCACAGTCAACATGAAGCAACTGGCTCTGTATGCACACATGTATGAATGCTCATTCCATCTGTTTTTCTATCCGTGTGTGTGTGTGTGTGTTGTATGTGTGTGTGTTGTTTGTGTTCTCCAGGGTGTTGCAGGAGCTCAAGGACCCCCTGGACCTTCCGGTGAGGAGGGCAAGAGAGGAGCCAGAGGAGAGCCCGGTGCTGCAGGCGCTCGTGGAGGTCCAGGAGAGCGGGTATGCATCTCACCTATGTTTTACTCTCTCATACTGTATACTGTGACATTCTCCTTAGAATTAAGTGTAATAGGGAGGATAAGTGATAAAGTGGCCCTCTGATGTGTGTATTCTTACCTCAAAGGGAAATAGCTTAAAGTATCTGTATATAATTATATTTCTTTTTAATCACTGCGTAAATGACTATTTTAACAAAATCCTGACTGTTAGCTGTCCTAGCACCTAAATGTTGGAACAAGCTCCACAATGACATCAGGACAGCCAAAAGTCTAAAAACACATCTCTTCTGACTGCACCTTGGCTACGGAGATGATGCTTTTGAAAAGAAATTGCTTTAAGCTAATACTAGTACTTCTTCTATGTGACCATTGCTGTTCTGAGTTGTACCATCACGGTTGAATTCACTTATTGTAAGTCACTTTGGATGAAAGCTAAATGAAATGACATGTACAGTAAAAGGCAGCAATGCTACTTTTAGCTGAGTGCATTTGAAATGATTCTTACTTTTGTGCAGTGGTAGACTTGACAGTAACAGATATGACTTTAAATTAAATTCTACAAAACGTTTTGCTGGTCAGTGCAAAAATGATTCAACATTCTTCCTGGCTACAGTTCAGAAGAATAATGAGAAAAAATATGTCCTACCCATATAATACAAGCATTCCAAGTGCAGGCCACAGACAGTACAAGCAGCCTTTTTGCTCATGTAAACGAACTCTGTAGGGCCCCCTCCAGGCCAGGAAGAACAAACAGGAAACGCAGGTACACATTATCATTTCCAAATATTTGGAAACATTATTGCCGATAATACAATATCTGACATATTGTGCGTGATGAACTGAAAAAGAGTTAAAAACATAAAAAACAGAATATCTACATAGCAGATTTTCTGCAGATTTCAAACAAAATTAAAAATACAGCAAATAAAACGGAGAATGTTATCACATCTCCATTCCCAAGTCAGGTCATAACCTTCGAAAGAAGCTAAGACTTAATCACACACGCATCATAGGTGCGCTCCAATACTTTACTTTTTCCAATACTAACAATTAGCACTACACCCTTGGATATACTTCATGGTGAAGGGAAGGGTATGTTAGCATCATGCTAACAGGCTAACCCTGTCTAGATGTTACAGTGTTGACTTCTGATCACAGAGCTAAGCGAGTTGTGCTTAATTCTCTCTTCAGGGCGCCCCTGGTGGTCGTGGTTTCCCTGGTTCTGATGGTGCTGCTGGACCCAAAGTGAGTAAACACACACACACACACACACACACACACGTGACACTTTCTTCCATTTCACATTAAAGCATTAAGACACTTCAGATCAGTTTTTACAGAACTAATCTTTCTACTTCTTTTCTCTCTATCTCCCACACCATAGGGTGCCACTGGCGAGCGCGGTGCCCCCGGTCTTGTTGGACCTAAAGGTTCTACCGGTGAGCCTGGTCGCACTGGTGAGCCTGGTTTGCCCGGAGCTAAGGTAAGACTTCCTACCATCTGACCTTCATATAGTTGTCTGCAACAACATTAATTGGCTGTAAAGGCCCTTTTCTGACCTCTGACCCCTGTCTGTAGGGTATGACTGGTAGCCCTGGTAGCCCTGGACCTGACGGCAAGATGGGACCCGCTGTAAGTTCATGATCAGAAAGCTAAATTTGATCTTAATCTCAACAAAACAGAGACATTTTGTGTTTATTTAAATTAATTAATTAATCCTCCATACCAGGGAGCTGCTGGACAAGATGGCCGCCCCGGACCCCCTGGCGCCGTTGGAGCTAGAGGCCAGCCTGGAGTCATGGGATTCCCTGGACCCAAAGGAGCTGCTGTGAGTAATGTGGCTGAACTGCTACACAGTATCATTGATCGTGTGTTTACTGTAGATAAATGGGTCGCCACATCTCTGGTAATCGTGCTTTTTGACTCCTGTGTGTAGGGTGACGCTGGGAAGACTGGCGAGAGAGGAGTAATGGGACCCACTGGCCCTAATGTAAGTTGTCTACACTGTGCTGCTCTTTGAATACATTGCATTCTACTGTACCTTGTAACAATTGAACGCTAGACGCTGTGTCTGAAAACCTGCCATCTTTCTACCCAGGGTGCCCCTGGAAAGGACGGTGATGTTGGTGCTCAAGGCCCCGCCGGACCTGCTGTAAGTCAGTGGCACACCACCAACACACAGGCCCAAATGACTAACACTACGGATGGAGTCCACTAATTGATTCTCCAATTTAAATCAGTCTTGTTTGAGTGATCTTATATCAGTTAATGAAAACCTTTCAAACAACCTTTAATATATGATTTTGTCCCATGGATGAACCACAAAGTTCTTGGGGGTCAATTCTTGAAGTAAGCTTTAAAACAAATAATTAAGGGCTGTTTCTTGCTTGTACAGTTTCCAGCACAGGTTCTCTAAGCAAAATTGGTATTGTAACTGAAGGTTCCCCTTACCTTATTGATATTGAATCGAAAATGAAATCAAATAGGGACTTTGTGAATCTGAATTGATTTGGATAATCATTAGCGACCCCCACCCCTAATTAACACCTTGCTCACCACAAGATTAATTTAAAACTCAAAGCCATAGCCATATAATGCTTTACTTCTGGTTATTTTCTGTGAGCGCTAACAGTCCTTCACTTGCTCACCCTTAGGGACCTGCTGGTGAGAGAGGAGAGCAGGGACCTCCGAGCTCCTGGATTCCAGGGACAACCAGGACCGCGGGTGCTGTTGGCGAGAGTGGCAAACCCGGAGAGCAGGTACTGACTGAGATATGATTGATTTAGACACCTAATGGAATTGATAATGTCTAGTAAATTTAACCATGAATTACCTCTATTGTCTATCTAGGGTGTGCCCGGTGAGGCTGGAGCCCCAGGACCTGCTGGAGCTAGAGTGAGTCACTTATCATCATCATCATCCTCATATTCACAATTTCTCAGCAGTCTGCTCCCTTCGGCATTAACAGATGATCATTGGAGGGTTGTCTATTAGTTTATAACATATCTTTACCAACTATAAGCTATGTGTTATTGCTATAAACTGAATCACATTGACACAAAAATCACTTCCGGGTAGACAAATGGCCTTTCATTTGATGTAAGAGATACGTAAAACTCGTTTGAAGTTCTAGTTCACCACGGAGACCCGACCTATCTGACGTTTGCAGTGTGCTCGTTTTCTCTACTGTGTTGCTTTGCTAGCAATTTTGATAAAACCAAATCTACCATTAGGTACGGCAACATCTCAACGCCGGTTGGACCGACCAGTTTGGGTGGTGTCATTTCTTTAGTCTGTATATTAGGTCTTCAAGTTAACAGTAGTCAAAGGGTTAACATATCAAAGCAACAAATATGTATTTTAGATAAATGAGATGAGAGTATATCAAGTTGTTCCACGTCCTGGTTTGCTCAATGATGTTAAATTGTTTGTACAAGACAGGAGTTTTCAGGGGTTTTCTACCCAAAGTTATAATGAACAAACCTTGTAATTGGGTCTATAAGTTGATTTAACATTGATGTCAATGCTAACAGGCTAAAGCTAGCTTATCAAAGGCTAATGCTAAGGGGTGTGGCGAGCTATGCAGACAGCATGACTAATGCTAAGCTCACATTACAAAAACAAATCCTGTAGCTTCATTAGGGCCATCTGAGGAAAGAACCTAGCTTAGCAGAATTGTTGGGCCTGTTTTGAAAAACCTCTGGGAACAACGCACCTTCCTCTGAAATGATACTATCCACCTTACACCACCACAGTCAGATAGCTCCTCATGGTTTATTTGACCACTTCTGGTTTTCCACTTCAATTTACCTAACCCTCTGCCACCCTTTTCCCTCAGGGTGACAGAGGATTCCCTGGTGAGCGTGGTGCACCCGGTGCTATTGGACCCGCTGGTGCCCGTGGATCCCCTGGAGCTGCTGGAAACGATGGTGCTAAGGTAAACCCAGGGAGATGGGAAAGTAAAAATTGATTGCCTGTAAAGTTCTCATTGATTTGTAACCCTCTTGCTCTTTCTTGTTCTTTTCCTCTTTCCTGCTCTTCCTCAGGGAGATGCTGGAGCCCCCGGTAATCCCGGAGCCCAGGGTCCTCCTGGACTGCAGGGAATGCCTGGTGAGCGTGGTGCCGCTGGCCTTCCAGGACTGAGGGGAGACAGAGTAAGTGGCCACTACAATATACCTATTATTCCCCAAATCCCCAGAATATAGTGAGTAGCATGACTTATACATCATCATATACATCACTCCCCTTCCTTTATCAAATCCAGGGTGACCAAGGAGCCAAGGGTGCTGATGGAGCTCCTGGTAAGGATGGCCCCCGTGGTTTGACTGGACCAATTGGACTTCCGGACCTGCTGGAGCCAATGGAGACAAGGGGAGGCTGGTGCTCCTGGACCTGTTGGACCTGCCGGATCTCGCGGAGCCCCTGTGAGTACCTGTCTCAGTGTCCTTCTCAAGAACAGAAGATCTGTAGCTGCTTGAAACTTCTGTGACTGAATCTTCTTTCTCTTCCTCTTCCGCAGGGTGAGCGTGGAGAGTCTGGACCACCTGGACCTGCTGGATTCGCCGGACCTCCTGTAAGTCACTTCTTCATGGTTGCTCTCACTGACCGTTTTTCTCTAGCTTGAGCTTCAACACAGAATTTACCGAGTCTTTCTCTCCATCCACCCTCATTCAACCACAGGGTGCTGATGGACAGCCTGGTGCTAAGGGAGAGAGTGGAGATAATGGTGCTAAGGGAGATGCTGGTTCCCCGCCCTGCTGGACCTACTGGTGCCCCAGGACCTCAGGTTTTTTAACTTATACATTCACATTTCATTATAGAAAATCCAATAGAAGTATATGCTAAATAGTCTGATCCTGGTTGACTCATGTTGACTAACAACATGTTGTGTCCTTTCAGGGTCCCGTTGGAAACACCGGCCCTAAGGGAGCCCGTGGAGCTGCTGGACCACCTGTACGTTACCACTCTTATTCTACTCTGTCCTCTTCATCCTCTACTACATTTACATGTGTGCTGATATTCATTAGGTCCTAGATCAGGGGCAGCATAAGCAGTAGTGTAGAGCTCAGAGGTGATAGCACCCATGGCCATACTGAGCACTTAACTGTAAAAAAACAATTCAAACAACTGAACTGTCAATTTTTAGGTTGGTTTGGTCAGCAATTGTACAACTATTTGGGAGGAAGCTGCATGTATCAACCATTTAACCATTAGTTTTAGGTATTTAAAATATTTCAGCTGCTTAGTCAATAGATTTACCTAACTACTTGAACTGTTTAGTCAGTAATTGTAGCTGACTATTTGAACTATTTAGAGAATACCTTTAGCCAACCATTTCAACTGCTTATGCAATACTTATAATACTTTTATTTCTACCATTTATGTACTAATTATTTTTTAGTTACCAGTTTGAAATTCCTGTGTTCAGGTGAAACAGCTGATATATTCTGTTATCAAATTAGTTGAATTTCTCCACAACCTTCTATGGAACCCCCGGCTCTAGCAGAAGTCCCCCCTGGGGTTTGTTCCCCAGGTTTGGAATCACTGACTTAATGGACCTCTGTCTGTCCCTAGGGTGCTACTGGCTTCCCTGGTGCTGCTGGCAGAGTTGGACCCCCCGGCCCCTCTGTAAGTCTTTCTCTAATGTTATTTGCACGTATTGTTTCTATGGCAGAGCTCAATGTCCAGGGTTGTTTTCAGCAATGTTGTGTTACCCCCTTAAGGGCAACGCCGGACCCCCCGGACCCGCTGGACCCGCTGGCAAAGAGGGACCCAAAGGAAACCGTGGTGACACTGGACCTGCTGGTCGCCCTGGTGAGCTTGGTGCTGCTGGACCTCCAGGACCTGCTGGAGAGAAGGGTAACCCTGGTGCTGAGGGTGCTCCCGTAAGTTATTTTTAACCTTCAAAGAAAACTCTAGCCCCTTCCATCTCTGTTTGTCACTGAACCAATTGATTGGTTGCTAATAAATGTTAGCCTTATTTGATACCAACCATTGACAACTTGCAGGCATTGTTTAGGTGTTGGTTGCTATCAGTTTCTGCTGCCCTACACCTTGATGTCTAACCACTTTTTTTTGTTTCTCTCTATCGCCCCTGCAGGGAAGTTCTGGTCTGCCTGGACCTCAGGGTATCAATGGACAGCGTGGTATTGTTGGTCTGCCTGGACAAAGAGGAGAGAGAGGTTTCCCTGGCCAGCCTGGACCTTCTGTAAGATTCTATTGTTACTCTACAAACTCTACTCTACAAAACTACAAACTGTACATTTGTATCTGATGGAACAAGAGTACCCAAATGTCTTTAACCAGCCAAACTGATGTTTAGATTTAAAACATGATGATGAAAACTAGACCACTGAGAATTATTGGGAAATTCCATTAATCTTTGGGTCAGTCCATTAAAACTCACCTGACTGAAACATTACAAGACCACCAGCAAGCAAGAAGGAACTTTTCTACAAGTGAATCCTCAATTAATAAACTTCTATTCAGTAAGAGAGTTAATTTTGAAGTAGTATAAAATAACTTTATTTATTAACTTTCTGTCTTGCTTCCTTTCGTCCTGAACACTGAGCAGGCCCAGATAGACTTTTAATCAGTTAGAAAAGTAAGTGAAGTTTTCAAGACTGGACTGACTGTGGCTGTGTCACCCACAGGGAGAGGTTGGAAAGCCTGGACCTTTGGGCCCCGGTGGTGAGCGCGGACCTCCCGGACCCATGGGACCCTCTGGACTGGCTGGAGCCCCCGGTGAGCCAGGACGTGAGGTATAAAGAAACAATTGATTCTGTACTGTATTATCTGTCTGACCTTTGTATACTGGTGTAGGTCTTTCATAATCTGTAAAACCTGCTTTGTGTTTGTGTTTTAGGGAAGCCCCGGTAACGAGGGATCAGCCGGTCGCGATGGAGCTGCTGGACCCAAGGTATGTTCAAATGGCACTATCGCTAAGTCACCAGCACCAGAGATTCAACTTATTCTCAGTTAAAGTGAAATAGTTTGAGTTAGATTTGTTTCCAAATGGCACAGTGACACAGTTAGCTGTGTCTGTAGCTCCAGCTTCCACTACTAAACTATGCTCAAGAAGAGTCAGCCAAGTTGACCCGAGCCAAGCAACAGCTAATGCAGCCTGCAAGGCCTTTAACAAACAACATGCTACACTGGCTTACATCAATGCTACGCTGACCATCTACTCTAGTTAGCTAGTGAAAAAGATGCCATTGTCACAAAAATTCTGTCGAGATGTTTTGCATAGCCTCTGCAGTGGCCAGTTTCACCAAATCTCAAGTTTCTTTAAACAACAATCAAAGGCCAAAATCTGTGAAATCTGAGTCTTTTTCACCACAGCAGCCCTTTACATTCCCTGAACATAGGACCAAGACATGAGATTAAATTATTTGGTGTTTGTGTTTTAGGGAGACCGTGGAGAGAGCGGTCCTTCTGGAGCCCCTGGTGCCCCTGGACCCTCTGGTGCCCCCGGACCTGTTGGACCCGCTGGAAAGACCGGTGACCGTGGAGACTCTGTGAGTGACAGTTTAGCTGTTGTCTTTTTGTAAAAATATTGCCAGTGTTCAGTAAATATTTCAGTACATGCTAAAGAAAACTAGCCCTTTATACTAAATTGACTATAGGCAAGAGCGTATATTTCACTGCAAACTACGTCTACATCAGTCTGAATTGTGAATGTTTCAGGGAGCTGCTGGCCCCGCTGGCCCTGCTGGCCCTGCTGGACCTCGTGGCCCTGCTGTAAGTAACAAAATTAGCTCTATCAATAGACAAATAAAAAAAAACTACAAATAAAATAGATGGAACAGTTGGCTACAAAGCCACACGTTTTCATCCCCTTCTTCCTAATAGGGAGCTCCTGGGCCGTGGAGACAAGGGAGACCGGAGAGGCTGGAGAGAGAGAGGCATGAAGGGACACAGAGGATTCACTGGCATGCAGGGACCTCCTGGACCAGCTGTGCGTCCCATCACTCACACCTACACATCAACAACACACACAATGTACACACTTTGTGTCTGACTGTGCCACTGACTGTTGTTGTTCTGAACCCATAGGGATCTAACGGAGAGATGGGACCTGCTGGTGCTGCTGGACCAGCTGGACCTAGAGTGAGTTCACAACACACAATCTTTAAGTGCTTTAGTCAGTAGTTTTAGCTAACTGTGTAGTCAGAAGTTTTAGCTAACTATTTGAACTGTGTAGTCAGTAGTTTTTTTAAGATAATTTTCTGGGCATTTTAGGCCTTTATTTGACAGGACATATGAAAGGGAAGAGAGAGGGGAATGACATGCAGCAAAGGGCCACAGGCGAGTGTTTGGAAGAACTTTTACATTCAGAGACTTTAAGGTTTCCCTTTATATTTGAAGGGCCCTGCTGGATCTGCTGGAGCTGCTGGTAAGGACGGTATGACTGGCCTGCCTGGTCCTACTGGACCTTCTGGACCTCGTGGACGAACGGGAAATGGGACCTGCTGTAAGTCTGTTTTATGGGTGTGATTAAGCAATCATGAATTGGTAAAAATTGACATAAATGTGTAAAGATTCAAAGCTATTGGGATGAAATATTAATTGCGATGACAGTTTTAAACGGGGAGTAATCTACTTTTGATATCACTTGTTTTAATTTAAACGTCACTATGTGTTCTTAGTTTATTCATTTGAAGAGATTTATTTCTATTTATTTAGTTACTTCAATGTGGGATATGTTTTTTAAATATATACGCTAACAACACAATACAACTTTAATTGCACTTTTGAACATAGAGGTTGGGATTTTCTAGGAATACCACAAAGCCATGCAGCCAGCAATGAATTAACCAACATCTTCCCTCTTCCTTTCCCTTCTTGTCTCTCAGGGTCCTCCCGGACCTCCTGGACCTCCTGGTGCACCTGGTGCCCCCGGTGGCGGATTCGACCTTGGCTTCATTTCTCAGCCACAGGAGAAGGCCCCTGATCCCTTCCGCTCATACCGCGCTGACGACGCTAACGTTCTCCGTGACCGCGACCTGGAGGTTGATGGCACCCTGAAGAGCCTGAGCCAGCAGATCGAGCAGATCCGCAGCCCCGACGGAACCCGCAAGAACCCCGCCAGAACCTGCCGGGACCTCAAGATGTGCCACCCGACTGGAAGAGCGGTGAGTTTTTTTTACAACAGTGGTGGAAGAAGTATTCAAATCCTTTACTTAAGGAAAAATTACTAATACCACACTGTAAAAATACTCTGTTGTTGTTGTAAAAGGCCTGCATTGACAATGTTACTTAAACAAAACAATTTCAAGTACCATCAGGAAAATGTACTCAGAGTACTAAAAGTATAAGTACTCAATGCAGAAAAATCCTCACATTTTCAAAACTGGAAATGATCCAAACGCGTTTTTTGTCAATCAAGTAAGTGTAAATGGTCTAATCATTTCAGCTGGACTTTATTGTTGGTTAGTTTAATTTGCAAGAGAACATCAGATTTTATAAACCACATGTGTTTTGTGTGCAAAATTCTTAATTTGTAAAGTAACTAAAGCTGTCAGATAAATGTAGTGGAGTAAAAGTAGAATATTTCTCTCTGAAATGTAGAATGTGCAGAAGTAGAATGTGGTATTAAAAAGACCCAAGTGAAGTACTATTCTTTAAATGTAGTATTGTACTTGAGTATATGTACTTCACTGTTTATGCAACAGTGTTAGAAAGATTGCAATAGCATGCTGGAGTTCTGGATTTGGATTTTTTTTTTTACACCGAACTCGTTCTCCAGGCGAGTACTGGATCGACCCGACCAGGGCTGCACACAGGACGCCATCAAGGTCTACTGCAACATGGAGACCGGAGAGACCTGCGTATCCCCTACTCAGCGTGGTCGCCCAGAAGAACTGGTACATGAGCAAGAACATCAAGGAGAAGAAGCACGTCTGGTTCGGAGGCTATGACCGATGGCTTCCAGGTAAATATGTCAGCTCTTCCTTACTCCTCGCTCAAAATTCATCCCTGCCTGCCTTCCATCTCAGTTCCTCCTTCCCTCCAGGTTGTTATAGTAAATTAAAATGTACATGAGCAGTAAAGAATATTTGTATTCTCATTTGATGTGAGAAAAGTTATTAAATTCTATTCAAATGGCTTAGGTGGTGGCTAAAACTGCACTTCCCATTCCTCACTTGTTTCCTAAACCTTTCCTATCCACTTGTTATCCCTCCTCTGGCCTCCACAGTTCAGTCAGTAACCCCCTTCCTCTTTGCCACACAGTTCGATGCGGCAACGAGGGCTCTGCCCCAGAGGACGTCAACATCCAGTTGACCTTCCTGCGTCTCATGTCCACTGAGGCGACCCAGAACCTCACCTACCACTGCAAGAACAGCGTCGCCTACATGGACGCCTCCGCCGGCAACCTCAAAAAGGCCTTGCTCCTCCAGGGCTCCAACGAGATCGAGATCAGAGCCGAGGGCAACAGCCGCTTCACCTACAGTGTCCTGGAAGATGGATGCACGGTGAGCTTCAAAACTTTAGTTGATCTCTCATCCAAATCCCACTGACAGCTGAACAAGCTTCAAATGAGTTCCTAATAACCAGTCATGATTCAGCCTATGGTAGTATTGCATTGCCAGACCTATCTCCACAACGCCACATCCAATATTAAAAAAAGTTAACTGTTCACATAATACAGTAACGTGAGCTCTTTAAATTAGCTACCGCTATGTGTAATTCATCCACAGCAATCCCACCCCTTGATCTCAAAAGGCCCCAGTTAGAGAGGAAACACTATAAACATATTCTTTGTATATCGGAAAGTGAGGGACATCTGGTGGAACTTTGCAGTAAATGACCCATCGTTCATCCAGACTAGGCATAGTTTAAACTCCCTAATGGTAAACCCAGCGGTTTTGAGTCAGATAGCAGTTAACATGAGCAGAATAATATGCTTGCTAGCTGCTGTTGCTAGTCCTGCGGTTGGTGCTCTTTGAACAAAAGTCCAGGCAAAATTAGAAGAACTTTGTCTATGCAGTGGCCATTTTGAACGTTGACTCTAACGGCCATTTTTTTCTTCTTCTCTCCCTCCAGTCACACACCGGCACATGGGGCAAGACAGTCATCGACTACAAGACATCGAAAACATCTCGCCTGCCAATCATTGACATCGCTCCTATGGACGTTGGTGCTCCAGACCAAGAGTTTGGCCTTGAAATTGGACCCGTCTGCTTCTTGTAAAAAAGAGAAATCTGGACTTGAAATTGTTGTTGTGCGTGTGTGTGTGTGTGTTTTATTTTTTCTAGCAGTCATCTCTCTCTAAAAGAAACCCCACCAAAACATTTCTCTATTGCCATTTTTCTGAAACATCTGACCCCTCGCTCCTGATTCTATGAATTTCCATTCGGCCATTGTTACGATGGTCCACTTTGCCATAAAAAAAACAACCTGCACTTCAACAAGATGGCGGTGATGCATCGTCGTGTTTGGGACCACTACTTTTTTATTTTTTCTGACTCTTGTTTTTTTTTTTGTTTAGTTTTTTTTACCATCACCAACACGGATCCTGTAAAGAAGACATTTTTGTTTCACTGGCAACAAGAAAATAATATATGCTTCTGTAAAGTGTAAAAAAGAAAGAAAAATTGACTTCCCCTCTTCAACCAGCCACACCAGGCCTCTCTGGAGTTTACAGAAACACAACCGAAACACACAAGTGACTTTAGTATTTTTTTATACACCACTGTGGTGAGAGGAATGAAAAGGACAGTCCCAACAGAACAGACAGAACCCAATTGCTTTGTACAACGTTTCAGGTGTTGATGAATAAACGGTGAAACTGACAGCCATGTTTGTCTCTGTTGTTCCCTGTCCACCGGCCCGACAACACTGACAACCCCCTCCTCATCGGCTGCTGTTGTAGCCGTTTGCGATTTGTTTGTTGTTGTGGTTGTTTTTCTTGCTTGTTCTATTTTTTTTTCACTTTTTTGAAAGTCACATTAAAACCTCCAGCAGAGAAACATGGGTTTAAACCTCTTTTTTGAAAGGGAAAAAGGAATTCTATGGCTACCTCAGAAAAGCAAGGAATACCAGCTGTACATAAACCAAAAAAGGGCCCAGTGTTTGAGAAGTGATGCCTGTAGAACCTGTGGCGGCCAGAAGGGGTAGTCGAGGTTAATGCTTAACACTTTTGCAGAAGCAGAAACAGCTAAAAACGTATGGTGCTATTCTTTCTTTGAGGTCATCTTGTCCGTCCAGTATGGCAGGGCCCTCTTGGTGCTAAAGTAAAACCAGTTTGAATTCTTGGTGTCCAGAAGGAGCCAGGCTTCTTCTCCGTTCCAGCCGTGGCAGTGCTCGCTCCTCAAACTCTAGCTGAGTTTGAGTGTGGAGCGGATCCCAATCTCTTCTTCCCTCTTCCTCTTTTATTTTTTTGGTTCTATGTTTTGAACCCTTGAACATTTTTTCTGTCCTTTCAAATTCTCCTCCACCCCTTCATCCACACATCGTTTGTTTCTTATTTTTATTGTGCGAAAGGGTGAATTTTCTCAAAGAAATTGGAATCAAACAGATTTCTTTTGAAAAAGAATGCACAGAAAGAGAGCCGTCAGCAAAGAGAAGTTTGTGAGGGAAGGCAGACAGACAGACAGACACACCCATGGGGGGAAAACACCACAAGGATCTGTACCTATTTTGTATATGTATAATAAATTGAGATGTTTTTAATTATTTTGAATGCTGAAATAAAGCATGTTAAGTGGTCTAACGTTTGAATCCTGCCTGACTCACTGACTGCCCCTCTAGGACTTAAATTACAGCAGCTTTTTCATGATATGAGGAAAACTACTACTTGCGATTACTTTGACTGATATTGCGATTGCGATATGATTTACGATATTGGAGGGAATGATCATTTCTGTGAAAAAAATGTAATGCTGCAACTCTGCTTTACGCTCCCATAATTTAATACAAAGGCAACGTTTTGACCCTACTGGGTCTTCTTCAGGCAAATGGTGGACTCATTTGACAAAGTGAAATGATAACTTCTGTATCACTCTTCTCCTTTTGTTGAAAACAATTAAGATTAAAATGATTATAGTGTGATTTTAGCAAGGATTTAGTCTGCAGGATACTATTTGTAGCATCACAATACTTAATTCAGAATGGTTTAACACATTTACCCCAAACTGTGGTTTGAAAATATATCCCATAGGGCTGCACGGCATATGAGGAAAAAATGCCATAACATTGTGAAAAATGGCAATAACAATATTAACAACAATAAATAAACAGATATTAAAGCACGTTCAGTTCTGCCTTTCTGCTGCATTCAGTGTTCAGCTAAAATACAACAATTTGCTAGTTAAATTTAAAACAACTGAAGGGAAATCAAAACATTCTTTTATGAACAAATGAACATTGAGTGGAAAATTAAAAGTAGGACATTTAAAAGTGCTATTTTCTTTCAAGTAACACAAACAATCTCTCACTGTCTTTAGTGATGTGTTTATGTGCATGTCTGTGTCATTTGCACTATAATTCCATTCATAAATAACACAATGACAGAATATATGACTATTCATCGCCATTTGTTAAAGACAACTAACAATGTTTCAGTCCCTCTGAACCTTTTTCTTTAATAAAGAACAGTGTGCAGGATTCTTCCTACGCACCTGCACAGAAGAATTGTTCGATGTTTTCTTCAAAGAACATCAAAAATCCTATCCGACGGGGGTCCATTGGGGATGAGATCTTATCTAATGCAGTTCTGTGGTCTAATTTGTAAACCCATGTCCTAGTCTTTATCTCAGGCAGGAAAGAAGGAATAACTGTATCTTACCCTTAAGTTGGTATAGACTCTCTCTTGTTGTCAGCCAATCCAAAAAAACTGTTTTTTTAAATCCGGGCCATTCAATCCAATTTGAGAAGAAGATTTTGAACCACAGAAAACACATATGTATCTTTGATAATCCAGCATCCATGATGATGATGGTATCCATCCACAATAATCAGAGTTTCTCCAGCGAGGCAGCTGTCTGCACATCTCCAGCAGCAGCAGGACTGGACCCGCTCCGGCTCAGCCTGTTGGCATCAGCTCGGATCTACAAAGACACTGATTGTCCACCTTGAGGAGGCAGGGGGGTTACGTTTGCAGTCCCAGCGGGGACCTGGATTATTTGGGTCTTTATTTGAGGCCTGGGCAGAGGAATGCTGGGCACTCGGGTTTCAGACACAGAGGAGGCTCTGTTTGCGGACAGGAAACCTCAAGGCTCGACTTTACACCCAGGGTACACATCACAGAGATGGTAGAGAGGGGGGGCCAGGTAAAGATGATGCCCATAAAACGCAGAGGTGGATGGAAGTAGTACTGCACAACTTTGAGGTACTTGTACCTTACTTTTCTTTTCAAGCCACTTTCTACTTCTACCTTTCTACATTTCAGAGATAACTATACTAAGGCTTTTTAATCACTTTTTTCAACAAGCTACTGACACCCAAGTTGCGCTCCTGACGCTACATGTATAGCTGTTAATGACTCCTATTTCTTTGGATGCTTCTTTAAATCACTTTTTTGTGTGGCTCGTACGTAGAGTGGAAGCCCCATGACAACAAGGTCTGTGGATCAGTCCCCGGTCCCAAGCTCCGTTGGACACATGTCAAAGTGTCCCTGAACGAGCCACTGACCCCAAGTTGCTCCCCAGAAGCTGTGTGTATAGTGGACGGGTTGTTTTTCCATGTACTTTACTATGGATTTTTTCGTCATACTATACTCTGGCTTTTTTACCATTTTTTCAACATACTACACTATGACATATTCGACAAACCATGCTGTGTTCTTTTTCGACATACTATACTACAGCTTTGTTTTCACTTTTTTGACTTACTATAATATGGCTTTTTATCACTTTCTTTTTTGAACTGACCCCCAAATTGCTCCCCAGAAGCTGTATGTATAGCAGGCCCGGACTCACTTTTTTGACATACTACACTTATTATTTGTTATGTAGCCTGACTGGAGCATCTCAAACAGAGCTGCAACATCCACACAGTGTCTCCGTCGCCTCTACAAAGGAGCACACCTGCATCCACCTACAGACCCCCACAGGAAGTTGATTGATTGATTTTGTAAATAAAAAATAAAACATCAGAAAAATAAGAAGAAGAAAAACAATTCAACAACAAAAAAACTCTAAAACCTCTATTTACACATGCAAAAAATGCACTGACAGATAAACAGAAACTGTTCCTTGACTTCAAATCTGACTTTCCCCTTAAGTTGTAGCCCCCCTTTTAAAAAAATCTTTTCTGTTTGTTGCCAGGCAATAAATGGTTTCTGGCCTTGGACATATTACTGCTGCAGCTGTAGTTGATAATAATAATAAGTAATCCCTGCAACTTCCAGTTTTAACCAACTCTGATATGAAATATGACTACCATTTGTGACTTTAAATAGTCATACGTACTTTTGTTGTTGCAAGGGGGGGGATTTGTGGAGTTGGGCAACTAATTTGAAAAAAATAGAAATTATGATTTGATTAACACTTGTGTTGTCTTTCCATCAAAATGGACCTGGTATGTTTTGCTTGTTTATAAAGCATAACGTGAAATGATCACCCACTTCTTATTTGTTACTTCTTAGCCAACTTATTTCCACTAGTTTTACACTTATTTTTGGAATTCATGGTCAATAAACCCAAATCATATTCAATTATATCTCATTATATAAATTATAGCTATTATTGAGATTAAACCCAGAAATGATGAATAATTTTGACTAGATCAGAGGAACATATGTTGATGGATGATCACAGCCTGTTTTGTTTATTAAACCATCTGTGTTAATTATGGACAATTTGTTTGAAAGGAACCCATATTTTTGATAAAGAAACATTGAAAAACGGCTCAAATCTGACCCAAAAAGCTTTGAATAATTTCCATAATATATCAGTTGTATCACCTGAACTGCACGCTGCAGTTATGTGGGAGTGCAGGGAAACAGAAGTATACACAGACATTTAGTGCAGAGTAATGAACAAATGGGAGAAATAAAAAGCAAAAAGTAATGGCTACTTCATAGAAATGTATACTGGTCCCCCACTGTGCTGATCCATTGGTAGAAACAGTCCCCCTGGAGCAGTGACAGGACTCTCATCGGGTGTGTGCAGTGCGTCTCTGTGGCCAATGGCGCTCCCATTCAAACAGCTGTGTAATGGGCGTGGCAATGGGGGAGAATCTGTCATCCCTTCACACTGTAACAGGCAGCCGGCGAGGGGCGGTGTGATGTATTTTCTCTGCTGCCAGTGATGCACACTGCTGCAAAAAACGCAGTCTTTAACAAAAGCCCTCAAACACGTCACGGTGTTCACCCTGCTCTAAGCACACAGGCAGAACACACACAATGCTTTTATTTATCAATGGGGTGCAGTGTTTCTCCAAAAAGTTCCACATGGGTGCTATATATGAATGATCTATGAGTGACAGGAAATATATGTGTGATGACATATGTATTTCCTGCAGACAAGGACTTAGTTTATGTGTATTTACACTATGAATTTTCTAACTCCATAAAATACTTTGAGTAACAAATTACACCAGGATAGGTGTTATGTTGGAGTCAAGTTTGAAATTCTAGTTTATGGTGTAACACTATTATAATTTAGTTAAAAGATTCCTACTATGCTTCTTGTGAGCGACATATTTGTACTTTTAGGGTCTACTAGAATAGATTTACATGCTTTGATGTTATGTTACCATGGAGATTTATTGCTTACTAACTGTAAGCTGTATTAATCCTGGAGCTTCTTATTATCAGCCTGCATTAAAATACAACAGGTGCATGTTGCTGTTCAGTTAAATACTGTTCATATTTTAATACTGGGACTGTTGTTTTAAAAACGTCATATTGCTGTATGAAGACGCTGTTCATATTGTTATTAAGTTTGATGAATAAAATTACTATATGTAAGTGCTGTACATGCGTGTTTCTATATGACCAATGCACTTTCAATTATTTTAGTTGATTCATTTTTTGTATTCTTTAACGACTATAATTTGGGAGGGTTGTACATTTTAAAAACATTTCCTAATTGTACAATCCTCCCAAATTCTAGCCTTAGTTCCCTGGACCAGTATGGATATAGTGGTGTAGGCTACTGGACATTCATAAACCAACAGGAGAGGACACCCCTATGCTTTCTGACATCATATTCTGCTGAGGACCAACCACAGATGAATTAAATAAGCATTAATCATTCAATGTATCAATGTATTAATTCTCTTTAAAATTCTAAAGTTTAGAGTCAATTTCTTGTGTCTTTCTTTTTCTATGTCCAAAGCAAAAGCAAAGCAAGTAAAGAAACTTTGCATTAAGCGAGCGAAGCTAATATGACTTAGGATATTTATTTTTGAGCCCCTGAGAGAGAGTGGGGGGTGGCAACAGAGTGAAAGAGATATTTATGCATCATATTCTTTAAAGATTGAGCTTCATGGTGAATTTCAGATGCCCATTATCTTCTGCTTACTTTTAAGCCAAAAGAGTCCATAGGTTAATGTGTGTAAATGATTAGTAGCTAATCTTTGAATGGCAGTATGATAATGGCGCTTTTTCAGAGCAGTGGATTTATATTTTTAGGCTTCTTCTTGCGATCGGCTGCCACTTCCTCTCACTGTTTCTTTACAGCCGGCCATGTTTCTTCTTTACAAGCAATGTGTTTCATGTGTATATCTTCATATTACATCATTCTACAGGCCCCAGCTGTTGTTATTAGAGCCCGACCAATATATCGGCGGGCGATATTATCGTCCAATATTAGGCATTTCTGAACTATCGGTATCGGCATTTTAATGGTCAATAATTTCATTATTTATTATTTTTAAATATTCATTCATCAAAATCATAAATGATTCTGATAAATGAATATTAAAAAAAAAAAAAAAAAACGATGGTTCATGTCTGTCCACCAGGGGTTATGGTAGTGGCGTTGCTCACAACGTCCCTGTTAGTGATGGTGTCCACCAGAGGACCTCTACAACGCCCTGTTAGTGATGGTGGTGTTGCATGATGGCGTTGCATAGTCTGTCCATGTCCCCTGTTAGTGAGGACACTCTACAATGTCCGTTGTTAGTGATGGTGTCCCACCAGAGGCATACAACGTCTGTCCACCAGAGGACGCTCTACAACGTCCTGTTAGTGATGGCGTTGCATGGTCTGTCCACCAGAGGACGCTCTACAACGTCCCTGTTAGTGATGGCGTTGCATAGTCTGTCCACCAGAGGAGGCTCTGGCCAACGTCCCTGTTAGTGATGGCGTTGCATAGTCTGTCCACCAGAGGAGGCTCTACATCGTAGCAGGTGAACATAGGGCACAGCATATCAGGCACACTTCTGCCTTTGGCTTCAAACGTCCCTTATCGTCTCCCTTCATGTGACGCCCCCATATCATTTCCATTTCCTGCTTGAGACAGACACAGTAATCGAGGCTCTCAACATGCACAGTGCATTAATTACAGTGATGATCCCTCTTCTGGATCAAAGGTACATTAACATATTCATTTTTTGCTTCAACTTCAACTTGCTTTTTGATTCATTTAAATTCCTCATGTTTTGTTAATTTCTGCAGGAATGTCACCAAGTCAAAGTGAAGATGTGGATCAGTCTCCAGTCGATCTGCTGGGGGGGATAAATGATCCAGTCAACCTGACCTGCAAGCACAGCATCAACAACTACGACACCGTCCTGTGGTATCATCGCTCACAAGGAGACTCTTCTTTAAAGCTTGTCGGTTTAACAAGTTATAAATCAGTTCACATGGTGGAAAATCCCTTTCAGGGGTAGCTTTAAAGTGAGTGGAAACGAGCACGAGCGTTCCTTCATTTCCTCAAACTGAGGCATCCGAAGACAGCGGGCATTATTTCTGTGCAGCATACAGTCGCACAACAATAGAAAAAACCCAAATTCCCCCTACAAAACCCCTCAGATCACCCTGTACACCTGGGAGCAAAACCACATCAACCAGCACACTGAAGAGGCAGCCAGACAGGGGAGGAGCTGAAGAAGTAATAATGGTGAAAGAGTTTTTAGGTTAAGATGATCATCTGGTTCATACTCAGACAGTTAGGCAGAGATTCTCACGCGTCTGCAACAGTGTGAAAACACCTCAGACCCACAAAAATATGCAAAGTAGCACGATTTTGGACTGCCTTTGACTTTGAATAAAACAACAATTCCCGTGTTTCAGGACGCGTTTCATGCAACGCACAACCAGCTACAGACATCAGGCAGACAGAGTGTGATGCCACTCATAGGCAGGCCATCTATCTAATAAAGCGAGACATATCTGTACGTACTGTATGTACTGTATATGTCCATGTTTGGGGGCGTGGGGGGTGTTACCGCCTTTGACTCTTTTCCTACTATTGTATCAAGTTGCTATGAGCTGGCAGAACATGACGTAACCGCTGAGATTATTCCTTCACAGCAAAGAAGATCTTAGCGGCAACACATCAGTTTTCATCAGATTCATGTTGGGTCGGATTAATGAAGTCTGGTGCTAACTCACAACACTAATAACATCACCGTCGGCAAAAAATACCCCCCGCCACCCAAGTCCATTTCAGGTTAACTGTCAAGTCACTAAAAAATGAACACCTCTGCTGAAATGTTAAATTCATTCATTGTGTGTCTGTGCACACAGACACACAAACAACCAGTCCTGTTCTGGTGGCTGATTAACGCAGATATGTGCTGATTTATAGAATAATAGATTAGCTCTCATAAAGGGCCAGGTGGGTAGCACACTGCCATGAGTCCATGGCAGCTAATGCTTGGTTACTCCCATTGTCCATCCATCCACCATCTTCGTCATCTTATCCGGTACTGGGTTGTAGGGGGAGCAGCTCCTCCGGGGGACCCCAAACTTCTTTCCCCAGCCACATCAACCAGCTCTGACTCCACATTGTCATTGTGACATTTTGTGATTCCATTCTGAATCTGCCCTGTTCTCTGAAAGGTAAGTACAGTAGTACAATGTCTTCCTCTGATGTAGACGTAGGCTACAATATAAGTCATACACAGTGGAGTAGCATATGAAGTGGTCTGGGGTCCTTCTGTAAGTAATATTGGGGTACAATTTGGTTTTGAAGAATTCTACAAGCAGCAATCCCACAGGCCAAGCAATCACCCGTTCCAAACATGTACATTTTCAACTGGCTCTGTACTAGTATTAATAAATTATGCAAATATAATTTTTAACATGGGTTCTTTGTTATGGCCATTTGAGCCAGGTCATGACATCTCCCACCATAGAAATGGCTGCAATCACACCCATTCTTAAAAAAACTGTGCTGATCCAACTTATGTGATCCCCTACAGGCCCATTACCAACCTCCCATTTATTTCAAAAACCTCAACAACCTACATGAACCCTTCCAATATGGTTTCCACCTTATACACAGGACTGAAACAGCATTGGTGGAAATCACCAGTGACCTCCTCCATACAGCAGACCCTGGACCTCTGGACTCTCACTGGACCTTACTGATGCCGTTGAAACCATCTCTTACCCACTGCTCTTGGAATGCCTGGCTGACACTGGCATCACTGGTGTTTCTCATCATACCTCACTGAGAGACAACAGTATGTCCATCTAAGAAACCACAGGTCTACTGTCAGACTGTGGACCAGGGACCAGTCCTGGGTCCACACCTAATCATCATTTTACGCTACGCTGATGACTCACATGTCTACATCTCATTTTAGGGAAAACGCTATGCTTAGCTTAAATTATGCCCCTCAGAAGTATAATTGTCAGTGTGGTAAATTAACTAAATCAGACCTTTCCTATCCAGAAATTCATCAGGAGCGGCCTTACCCCCAATTTCCACCGGTTGCGGAACAGCTGCAGATCCGCTCCGGAACGGCGTTGGAGTAATTTGGTTTCCAATAAAGTCAATGTGTGTATTTTCACTGACTGCGGACTGGCTGCGGCCTGACTCAGAAACTGGGGGTTAGCATGATCAGGAAAATGTACTTACAGTATTAAAAGTAAGTACTCGGAAAAAACATGTGTTAGAAAAATGAGGATTTCTTGTTATTATTGAAACTGTTTGCATAAGAATACCATATTATGCTTATTACCCTAACAAGATAACATGCATGTCCTTGTCCAGAAACTGGAAACAATAAAAACTGTTTTGGTTTTGTTTGTCTAATCATTGCACCTCTACTTGTAGGACTATGTATTGTTAGATAGTTTAATTTATAAGAAAATATTCTATATCATAAACTACGTTTGTTTTGTGTGCTAAAATCTTAATTTGCACATTAGCTAGTTACTGAAACTGTCAGATAAATGTAGGGGAGTAAAAAGTAGAATATATCTCTCTGAAATGTAGCGGAGTAGAAGTAGAAAGTGGCATGTAAAGAAAAGTACAAGTATCCTTAAATGTGTACTTAAGTGAGTAAATGTGTGGTGTTTTACTCAAGGTACTCCTTCCACCCCTGAGCTGGGTGGGATAAACTGGGCGGGGTAAAGACGTTGTGACCAGTGATGTCACTTCCCCTGTGCAGCATTCTCTTTTCTTGCTTGCTTCTTTTCTTAGCCGTCATAGAAATAGCAGCAGTCAGGGAGAATGGAGCCCCCCCCCCCCCAGCCTTTAGTCAGACGCAGAGAGATGGAGGCTGGAGATCTGGAGCCGCCAGGTGGGGAAGGAAAGCCGACACAAGCAAAGAGAAGTCAGGTTTTTGTGTAATGCTGTTTCGCTGTGAGGACAGGGGGCCACGGTGATACAATCCAATAGAGCCGCTGTACAAAAACGTGCTTCAAGTGGGTCGCTAAGTTACCTGAGACAGATTCCAAACAGCAATTTGTCTCACTATTCTGCCATTGTACAAAAACTAATTTTGAGTTGGGAAACCAACTAAATGAAATGAATGTGGGTTTTTTCCCCACTCCTTCTAAAGAAACTGCAACAGAAAACTTGGATGTTGTAATGCTGAATCCATGCTGAAACTGCAGTCATATCATAGATCATTAGCCTGTTTCCAAGCATCAGTGATGGGCAGTTTTGTCACTTTTTGCTGAGGGGGGGATGTAGTCACACAGACACTGGAGCTGAAGCTTCCTTTGGATATGGAACTAAACTCACTGTTCTGGGTAAGTCGGCACTCTCATCCTGAGAAATGTTGATTTGGTTTGACAATGAAGGAAAATCTCTCTGACTAACTGTCTGATATATGATAGGTAATAATCAAACTAAACTGAGCGCTGTCCAAGTGCTTATGAGAGTTGGTTCTGTGGAGGAACCAGATAAGAAATCAACGTTAAATTCTTTTTAAAATATCTAATAACTATGGTTTTGTTCAGACGTCCTTCCCTGTAGAGATACTGCAAAGCCTGAGAGACACGTTGCACGTGATGAGAAATGTTCTGACTGTGAAAAGAATGTCTTCAGTTATCATAGAAATGCCTTAATAGCAAACGTTGTGTTTAAAAGGTGGCCTGTAGCAGGGAGTGATTGGATTCATTATATAGGCTACTACAGAACATTTCACTGAAAGTCGGCACATCATCATCAAAAGTGTGACAAAGTTGCAACATCTCCAAAGAGGAGCTCAGAGACAAAAAGCAGTAGGAAAGGTTTTGTCACAGTCTGAGAGCTCTGTGTTAATTCTCCCGGCTCAATTTGGAGCTGGAACTAAAGCTGACCGTCTAGGTAAAAAACTCTTCAACAAACTCAAACTCAAACTAAGCGTCTTTCACAGCTGCTTTATGAGGGAATAGGCTTTATGTGGCTTTTAGGGGATTTTATTTGGTGGCAGTGAGCGTAGTATCCCCCCTCTTTAAATGATAAAAGTAAGTCTTGATAATTCCTAATTACTCAGTGTTCTACAGCAAACTGCCGCAGAAATAAAAGAATTGGCTTTCATTGTGAGTTCAGATCAATTCTGTGAATCCAGTTAGAGACTGACTTTGAGTCTGGAACCAAAATTACTGTCTAAGGTAAGTAAAGGGTGAAAAAGTCATTTCATAATGTATTAGCTCGTTTAATATCTACAATGTATGGTTTGAGGGTTTCACAGTGGTGGAAGAAGGATTCAGATCCTTTACTTTAGTAAAAGTTCTAATAATACACTGTAAAAAAAATACTATGTCACAAGTAAAATGTCCTGCACTGAAAATGTTATGAAGTATGTAAGTGTCATCAGGAAAATGTACTTAAAGTATTCAAAGAAAAAGTACTCAGTGCAGAAATATCCTCACATTTTAGAAACTGGAAAGGATCCATCAACTAAGTGTTTAATCTGTAGTTTTTGGTAATACATCAGATTTTCTTCTTATGAATTCCCCTGTGTGTGTGTGTGTGTGTGTGTGTGTGTGTGTGTGTGTGTGTGTGTGTGTGTGTGTGTGTGTGTGTGTGTGTGTGAGATCCTCACAAATCATGCAGCTGTTGAGAAAAACTCATTTTCCTCCAACTTTCCAGGCTGTGGTGCATGAAGTGATGGCGCTGTTAGGAATTAAAGGACAGCAAATGAGTAATATAGTCAACTGAAAGTACTTACAGTAACTTTTCCAGACAATGGTTTAGTTGTTTTTTTCTCTCTGTGAAGAACAAGAAAGCAGTCAACAGCTTGTTAGTGCAGCCAGTTTTCACTACAGCCAGCTCCAACCCTGCTGACAGATAGATATATCCAATATATTGTGTGTTTTAAGAAAAGTGAAGTGTTGTCACTGTTGCTGGCATGTGTAAAGGTTTCTGGCCAAAAACTCTCCCACATAACCCCTGGTAAAATGGCAAATTGTTGTTGCTGTTTTTACACTTAAGTTTCTACAAGAGCATAAGGGCCGCATGTGAAAAATGTATTCGAGTTTTAAAGTCTGAACTCTGAGCTAAAGGTCAGATTTCTGAGAATAAAGTTGAAAAAACTCAGAATTCTGACTTTAAACTCAGAACTCATTTTTTACAGGTGGCCCTTGTCGTCTTCGTACATGTCTGTATGCCTTCCATAAATGAGATATACCATGTTAGTTAGTAGACTTTAAAAGGTGCCAATGCGCCTGTTTTTGTTTTGTTTTTAGATTATGGCTAGCTGTTTCCCAATGTTTCTAGTCTTTATGCTAAGCTAACTGGCTTCTGGCTCAAGCTTTGTATTCTCCATACAGACATGAGGTATGAATCTTTTCCAAAACAGAGTAAGTGTTTTTCCCAAAATGTCGAACCATTCTAATAATGAAATGAATAATGGTAATAAATTTGCTTCTTTTGCCCCCCCGCAGACCCAAACCGTACTATCACCCCGCCAACAGTGAAAGTGCTTCCACCTTCGCCAAACAAGTGTCAAATCAACAAAGACAAGAAACACAAGAAGATGTTGGTGTGTGTGGCGTCCCATTTCTACCCGGACCACGTGAGTGTGTTCTGGCAGATCGACGGGGTAAATGTCACCGATGGGCGTAGCGACCGACGATGCCGCCCTGTGGGGGAACACTACAGCATCAGCAGCAGGCTGACGGTCCCGCTCAGGGATTGGTTCACACCAGGCAAGACGTTCACCTGCACCGTCAGCTTCTTCAACGGGAGCGATACTGTGCCCCGGTCCGATTGGGTCCAAGGTATGCTAAAGTTAAAGAATTCCACTGGGAACCAACTACAACTATCAGATGTGAGAAAAGTAATTTAGTTGCACTCATTTTGGCATGTTGGTGCTGTGCCTACATCTTATAATAGTAGGGATAACTCTGCATACTTTTGTTTTTCCTGTCAGGACCCGGAGCTGCACCGATAAGAGGTAAATATAATTTTGTGCAACCTACACAACACAAAGCATCAACACTAAATCACTAAATTGACACCATTTTATTTTTTTGTTGCAGAGAAGTATTTGAGGATCATGCACACTGCCAAGCTGTTCTACGCCATTTTGATCTCTAAGAGCAGCGTCTTCGGAGTCTTTGTTGTGTTTCTGGTGTGGAGGCTTCAGGTTCGTCCCAATGGAAGCATTGTACTCACTTCTACTGGCTTTGGGAAATTGAAAAATGAATGCGCTCATGTCCGATAACGTCCAAATACTGACGCTTGGTGTGTGGCTCTCGTCGCATAGCAACAGCTTGGCGGCGGGCTGCATGATGACGTGCAGAGCGACAGCGTTGGCGAGTAGTATGGAAAACTGAAAATTCATTTTAGGAGTTGGGGTGGTGCATGGTTCGAGGGACTTTCACCCAGGAGACCGGGGGCTTGTATCCTGTTATTGTACCGCGTATCATCAGAACATTTTGTAATCCCACCCACAATCTTTTTCTAAACCTAACTGTCCAGTTTTTGTGCCGCATGTCAGTTAAATGTACTCATAACCTCAGGGCATCAAAAGTGATGCCAAGAGTCCCGAGTGCGTCTTAATACGCCCAAGGCCTAGACGCTAGAGAAGACTTTTTGCGTGAGTAACAACCAAAGCCAAAGGTACCTGACCAAACACAGCTTATTGACGCGCTGGAAGTTAGACCATGTTGGGCCGGACGGTGTATTAAAGCACCTATCAGACATAGAATATGGAACATTTCTGGCTTCACCTACCGTCAGGTAAAAGTGTCTGTAATGTTCATGTTAGCTAGGCCTTTATGTGAACTGTTAGAGTTTGCTCATGGCAGCACTGGGACCAGCTCTGTTCTTTTACCTGACTCGGCAGTGATGCATTCAACTGTTGTGAGAATGTGTGACACTCGTACCTTTTTCCAGCCCCACGGGGTCAAATACAAATCAACATACTGATCTGAAATGAGAAGAAGATCCTTAGCAACATTTCTTTGTGTACAAGCGATGATAGGTATGTGATGAATTTGTGAGAGTTAAAGAACCAAATTCAAATTGCCATATTGGAAGTGCAAAAGAAAAAAGTTACTGACTTTTTCAAATCTATTTACCAAGGTGCATGTCTCAAAGGGGCTTATGTGTAGTATGGAAGTGTTGAAATGAATATATATAAGTATAGGATTGATATACTGTGTATAAATCACTGAAATGCATCCTTCTCTGTCTGCTGCACAGGGCTCCTCTGGGAAACTAAGGACTGAGGGCTGAGCTGTGCAAACCAGCTGATTCTCCTGATTTGAGTGTTGGTATTAAATGCGCAGTCATTGTTCACATCCTGCCCAAATTAGAGCAACTCGCTTGACTTAAGAGCCTTTGATATCCAAACAGCAGAGGTGGAAAGTAACTAATTACATTTACTCCCATTACTTTTTTAAAGCAGTTATATTTGAACTGTAGGGGAGAGCCGGGAAAGTTGAAACACTTTTTAATTAAACCTAATTTACAAAGCGGTTGTATCACACTGAAAGCTGATTAGCAACCTACACGTGTCATCTGTCAAATCCAGCTGCATTTTCAGCTTTGAACAAAACCGTTCAGGAGTTATTACAGCAAAAGTGGGACGTGCTTGATGTTTCATCTGTCCCTCCTGGACGGGATGAAGGAAACAGCATGGATATTTGTGCATTTACTTTGAATCCATGGAGTTCCAGCCAGGTGGGGGGGGGGCATCAACATATGCCGTTACAGCCTGTTTTGCTTCTCATGTAAACAAGCATGCAATATGAAAGTCTGAGATGGTGGAGAAAGATTACTGGTCTACTGAATAAGCATGCAGTCAAACCTTTAAATGAAAAACACTCATTAACTATCGAAAACATGTAACCGCTTATTAAGTTTAGTTTCGACCATAAACAAATCCTTTATCGGCTGTAACTCTGTGATAAAATGACATAACAGGAAGATATTAGGCTGACAGAAGGAGGGTAACATGCTCTATGGTCTGACCTGAGGAAGTCCGTCTATCATCATTACACTCGGAGAAAACTGGAATGTTTGACTCGTCCCACATGTCAATCGTCCCGGCTCTCCTCTACTTTTCATACATTTACAGAAAAATAACTAAACTAACTAAAGATTAAAGTGGTAAATTTGGAATTGGAATTAATTACTTATCTGCAACTTTTACATTTTGCAAAGTCATCCAGTGGGCCTGATTGGACCCTGTGGCAGGCCGGTTCTGGCCCACGGCCGTATGTTTCACACCTCTGCATTACAGAGTAAAAAAAGCAAATACAAATGTTTCCAATGGTGTTTACAATCTGCCAACAAATGAACATCCAAAGCAGCTTTGTGCCCCTCTTAAAATCACAAACAACTGTGATTTGATTAAACTATGAATCTGATATTAAATAAGTATAGACATAAAAACTATACCCCCACCTGCTGTTGAAAGTTACTAAGTAACTTTTACTCTTAGAACAATTTTACTTGTATTTAAGTAGAAGTTCATCAAAGTTATAGTACTTGTACTCTAGCTTATTTTTGTCTCTTTCCACCTCTGCCATGCAGTATAGCTGATTGATATGATGCTGTCAGTTTATGTAAATGCTCATGACCTGCTTCCTGCTGAATTATATTCTCAATAAAAAGAAACCAGAAGAGCTGTATGTATCATCATTATTTCTCCTCATATCACTACACAGTATGTGGCCTGTCAAAGGTCACCACCAACACAACGTACAGAAAACCCAGCTGGTAGGGATGTAAGGATGCACCATGAACGGCTTCAAAATCAAGATTACAACAAGTTGAGATAAGAAAAAAAAAAAAATAAAAGAATCACAACACACTTTCTAAGGCGGCCTAGGGTGTAATCTACTTTAGATTTCACTTGTTTGACTTCAGACGCCATTACGTGTTCTCAGTTGATTTATGTAAAGAGATTTTATTTAGTTTTAATTTCAGTTCAGTAACTTATTATCTGAAGTCTCTTTTATATAGACCTTAGTGGTCCCCTAATACTGTATCTGAAGTCTCTTTTATATAGACCTTAGTGGTCCCCTAATACTGTATCTGAAGTCTCTTTTATATAGACCTTAGTGGTCCCCTAATACTGTATCTGACGTCTCTTTTATATAGACCTTAGTGGTCCCCCCCTAATACTGTATCTGAAGTCTCTTTTATATAGACCTTAGTGGTCCCCTAATACTGTATCTGAAGTCTCTTTATATAGACCTTAGTGGTCCCCTTACTGTATCTGAAGTCTCTTTATATAGACCTCCCTAATAGTGTATCTGGTAGACCTTAGTGGTCCCTAATACTGTATCTGAAGTCTCTTTTTATATAGACCTTAGTGGTCCCTAATACTGTATCTGAAGTCTCTTTTTATATAGACCTTAGTGGTCCCCCCCTAATACTGTATCTGAAGTCTCTTTTATATAGACCTTAGTGGGCCCCTAATACTGTATCTGAAGTCTCTTTTATATAGACCTTAGTGGTCTCCTAATACTGTATCTGAAGTCAGTCTCTTTTATATAGACCTTAGTGGTCCCTAATACTGTATCTGAAGTCTATTTTATATAGGCCTTAGTGGTCCCCTAATACTGTATCTGAAGTCTCTTTATATAGACCTTAGTGGTCCCTAATACTGTATCTGAAGTCTCTTTTATATAGACCTTAGTGGTCCCCTAATACTGTATCTGAAGTCTCTTTTATATAGACCTTAGTGGTCTCCTAATACTGTATCTGAAGTCTCTTTTATATAGACCTTAGTGGTCCCTAATACTGTATCTGAAGTCTCTTTTATATAGACCTTAGTGGTCCCTAATACTGTATCTGAAGTCTCTTTTATATAGACCTTAGTGGTCTCCTAATACTGTATCTGAAGTGTCTTTTATATAGACCTTAGTGGTCCCCTAATACTGTATCTGAAGTCTCTTTTATATACAGCAGACCTTAGTGGTCCCCTAATACTGTATCTGAAGTCTCTTTTATATAGACCTTAGTGGTCCCCTAATACTGTATCTGAAGTCTCTTTTTATAGACCTTAGAGGCCCCTAATTACTGTATCTGAAGTCTCTTTATATAGACCTTAGTGGTCCCTAATACTGTATCTGAAGTCTCTTTTATATAGACCTTAGTGGTCCCTAATACTGTATCTGAAGTCTCTTTTATATAGACCTTAGTGGTTCCCCTAATACTGTATCTGAAGTCTCTTTTATATAGACCTAGAATACTGTATCTGAAGTCTCTTTTATATAGACCTTAGTGGTCCCTAATACTGTATCTGAAGTCTCTTTATATAGACCTTAGTGGTCCCTAATACTGTATCTGGTCTCTTTATATAGACCTTAATGGTCCCTAATAGTGTATCTGAAGTCTCTTTTATATAGACCTTAGTGGTCCCCTAATACTGTATCTGAAGTCTCTTTTTTATATAGACCTTAGTGGTCCCCCTAATACTGTATCTGAAGTCTCTTTTATATAGACCTTAGTGGTCCCCCCCTAATACTGTATCTGAAGTCTCTTTTATATAGACCTTAGTGGGCCCCTAATACTGTATCTGAAGTCTCTTTTTTATATAGACCTTAGTGGTCTCCCTAATACTGTATCTGAAGTCAGTCTCTTTTATATAGACCTTAGTGGTCCCTAATACTGTATCTGAAGTCTATTTTATATAGGCCTTAGTGGTCCCCTAATACTGTATCTGAAGTCTCTTTATATAGGCCTTAGTGGTCCCCTAATACTGTATCTGAAGTCTCTTTATATAGACCTTAGTGGTCCCTAATACTGTATCTGAAGTCTCTTTTATATAGACCTTAGTGGTCTCCTAATACTGTATCTGAAGTCTCTTTTATATAGACCTTAGTGGTCCCTAATACTGTATCTGAAGTCTCTTTTATATAGACCTTAGTGGTCCCCTAATACTGTATCTGAAGTCTCTTTTATATAGACCTTAGTGGTCTCCTAATACTGTATCTGAAGTGTCTTTTATATAGACCTTAGTGGTCTCCCTAATACTGTATCTGAAGTCTCTTTTTATATAGACCTTAGTGGTCTCCTAATACTGTATATCTGAAGTCTCTTTTATATAGACCTTAGTGGTCCCTAATACTGTATCTGAAGTCTCTTTTATATAGACCTTAGTGGTCCCTAATACTGTATCTGAAGTCTCTTTTATATAGACCTTAGTGGTCTCCTAATACTGTATCTGAAGTGTCTTTTTATAGACCTTAGTGGTCCCCCTAATACTGTATCTGAAGTCTCTTTTATATACAGCAGACCTTAGTGGTCCCCTAATACTGTATCTGAAGTCTCTTTTATATAGACCTTAGAGGCCCCTAATACTGTATCTGAAGTCTCTTTATATAGACCTTAGTGGTCCCCTAATACTGTATCTGAAGTCTCTTTTATATAGACCTTAGTGGTCCCCTAATACTGTATCTGAAGTCTCTTTTATATAGACCTTAGTGGTCCCTAATACTGTATCTGAAGTCTCTTTTATATAGACCTTAGTGGTCCCCTAATACTGTATCTGAAGTCTCTTTGTATAGACCTTAGTGGTCCCTAATACTGTATCTGAAGTCTCTTTTATATAGACCTTAGTGGTCCCTGATACTGTATCTGAAGTCTCTTTTATATAGACCTTAGTGGTCCCCTAATACTGTATCTGAAGTCTCTTTTATATAGACCTTAGTTGTCCCCTAATACTGTATCTGAAGTCTCTTTTATATAGACCTTAGTGGTCCCTAATACTGTATCTGATGTCTCTTTTCTATAGACCTTAGTGGTCCCCTAATACTGTATCTGAAGTCTCTTTTATATAGACCTTAGTGGTCCCCCTAATACTGTATCTGAAGTCTCTTTTATATAGACCTTAGTGGTCCCCTAATACTGTATCTGAAGTCTCTTTTATATAGACCTTAGTGGTCCCCTAATACTGTATCTGAAGTCTCTTTTATATAGACCTTAGTGGTCCCCTAATACTGTATCTGAAGTCTCTTTTATATAGACCTTAGTGGTCCCTAAAACTGTATCTGAAGTATCTTTATATAGACCTTAGTGGTCCCTAATACTGTATCTGAAGTATCTTTTCTATAGACCTTAGTGGTCCCCTAATACTGTATCTGAAGTCTCTTTTATATAGACCTTAGTGGTCCCTAATACTGTATCTGAAGTCTCTTTTATATAGACCTTAGTGGTCCCTAATACTGTATCTGAAGTCTCTTTTATATAGAAAGTCGTCCCCTAATACTGTATCTGAAGTCTCTTTTATATAGGCCTTAGTGGTCCCTAATACTGTATCTGAAGTCTCTTTATATAGACCTTAGTGGTCCCTAATACTGTATCTGAAGTCTCTTTATATAGACCTTAATGGTCCCTAATAGTGTATCTGAAGTCTCTTTTATATAGACCTTAGTGGTCCCTAATACTGTATCTGAAGTCTCTTTTATATAGACCTTAGTGGTCCCTAATACTGTATCTGAAGTCTCTTTTATATAGACCTTAGTGGTCCCCTAATACTGTATCTGAAGTCTCTTTTATATAGGCCTTAGTGGTCCCTAATACTGTATCTGAAGTCTCTTTATATAGACCTTAGTGGTCCCTAATACTGTATCTGAAGTCTCTTTATATAGACCTTAATGGTCCCTAATAGTGTATCTGAAGTCTCCTTTATATAGACCTTAGTGGTCCCTAATACTGTATCTGAAGTCTCTTTTATATAGACCTTAGTGGTCCCCTAATACTGTATCTGAAGTCTCTTTTATATAGACCTTAGTGGTCCCCTAATACTGTATCTGAAGTCTCTTTTATATAGACCTTAGTGGTCCCCTAATACTGTATCTGAAGTCTCTTTTATATAGACCTTAGTGGTCCCTAATACTGTATCTGAAGTCTCTTTTATAAAGACCTTAGTGGTCCCTAATACTGTATCTGAAGTCTCTTTTATATAGACCTTAGTGGTCCCTAATACTGTATCTGGAGTCTCTTTTATATAGACCTTAGTGGTCCCTAATACTGTATCTGAAGTCTCTTTTATATAGACCTTAGTGGTCCCTAATACTGTATCTGAAGTCTCTTTTATATAGACCTTAGTGGTCCCTAATACTGTATCTGGAGTATTTTTTCTATAGACCTTAGTGGTCCCTAGTACTGTATCTGTACTGTATATGGGGCGGCTGTGGCTCAGCGGTAGAGCGGTTGCCTGCGGTTGGTGGTTCAATCCCTGGCCCTGCAGTCCCATGTCGAAGTGTCCTTGGGCAAGACACTGAACCCCGAGTTGCCCCTGATGCTGTGCATCGAAGTGTGAGTGTGTGTGAGTGTTTATCTGATGAGCAGGTGGCACCTTGTACGGCAGCCTCGGCCACAGTGTATGAATGTGTGTGAATGGTCAATGTATCCTGTATGATGTAAAAGCGCTTTGAGTAGTCGTTAAGACTAGAAAAGCGCTATATAAATACAGCACATTTACATCTGTATTTGTGGCCTTAGTATTGTCAGACATTGCTTGGACTCTTGGTCAGAGAGTTAATGGTTAATGGTTCAGTTGTACTTGTAGGCCTGTCTATTGTTTGGTAGTTAAATGTATATAAAAAATGTGTTTTGTTTGCAAAAATTGTAATGTGTAAAGTAACTAAAGCTGTAACAGATGAGTGTAGTGGAGTAAAAAGTAGAATATTTTTCTCTGAAATGTAGAAAGTGTAGTAAAAAGTGGCATTAAAAGAAAAAAATCCAGTAAACTACAAGTACATTTGTAACTAAGTACAGTACTTGAGTAAATATACTCCATTCCTCCATTGATCAAGCTGTATTCTTCTCAGGTGGAGGCTTTTAGTAGAAGAATGTAAGTCGGCCATAACAACAGGAAGTCAGCGATGTGATCTCCGTGCTGCTGGCTGCCGAGGCGTTGAAAGCACCAGCCGAGCAGAGGATGTGGTCACACCACAGCCTTTGCACCCATCACCTCTCGCGTCCTCCACCTCTGCACTGCACCACTCTGCTATAAGCAGCTGTGTGTGTGTCAACTGAAGCTCCTTCTGAGCTCACAGCTGCTGATCCGCTGCAGCAGTCTGAACATAAAGTAGAATTACAGCATTAGCTTGGTTTTTGTAATCCTTAAACTATATCCACCCTATAAGGCTGAGGCAGTGGTGGAATATAAAGGATTACATTTACTCAAATACTGTAAAGGAAGTTTGTACAGATGCTATTTCAAAACTCTGTCCACGTTTTGACTTAGAATCTCATAAATGTAACCTAGACCAAATCTTTCCTTACTGTCTCAGGAATTTATCCTTTGTGAACACAGGTTGGGGTGTTATATCGAAGATCTGTCGACCTGTTCTCACTCCGAGCAGCCGCCGAAGGAAACAGGCGCCCTTCAGCACCAGAGAGAGCAGCAGCTACACGGGGCTGGAGATGACGTAGCACTAAGAGCAACTAAGAAAGGCCGAAAATCAACATAGGGAGATTGGTTGGGGGGTGGGGGGTCAAATAACAATTTTCAGCCAGGAGACCAGGGATTGTGTCCCGCATGTCATGTTTTCCTAAACCCAACCATCACTTTCTTCTTTTCCTACCCCAACCATCGCTTTCTTCTTTTCCTTTCGCTTTCTTCTTTTCCTACCCCAACCATCGCTTTCTTCTTTTCCTTATCCAAACCGTCCCGTTCTTCATGAAAACATAAGCCCACCCACGACCAACAGTCCCGACCAAGCACATTTAGAGTAAAGTGCGTTTAGACGCTGAAGGAGACTTTTAGCGTCAATAACAAGGCGACAAAGTGTCCATATTTTATGCGATGGGAGTGAGAATCTGTGGGAATGTAACTAACTACATGTACTTTAAGTACTGTAAAAATGTTGAGGTACTTTTAGTTTACTTTTAGTCTTTTCTTTTCATGCCACCTTCTAGTGAACAACCTTCTAAATCTCTGAACATGTAGAACAACTCACTGATGCACAAACCCGGGCACAAGAAACCTCAAATTATTTCCTCTTTCATCAGTATGCTCACACCTGCCATTTTCTTCTACAGCTCTTACATAAAGATGTATTTAGGGAGATGAAAAAAGGCATAGAACTAATTACATTATAAATATTTTATAAATAATTATCGGATGTTGCTGAGGGTCCAGTGAGGATATGTGGAAATGGATCTATATTGTTTGATATTTATCTCAAGAGAATGTCTTCCCACGTCCCAACTCAGTCCAGACATTATCAGTTCAGTGTCTCCATCTGCTGGACAGGGAAGCTGCTACCCCCCCCCCCCCCCCAGGGCACAGCTGACCCCCTGGGGCTTTACCCCCAGCATATCGTAGGGCTAGAAGAAGCTCTTGATACTCACTGATTCAGAAGTAACTCTTAAGGATAAATTGGACAAAAACAATTTGCAAATAGATATCACCACGAAAACTCAACTGATTACTGACATTAAGAAAAATGTATTTTTTAAGTTTAATGAAAAGTTATGTTTAGACATGCAAACGATGCATTATCTTCCCAAATATGTGGCCATCTGTATACATTTCCAGAACAAAAATCATTCAGAACGTTGGATAAAGCCAGATTCAAACTTCTTGTGTCTTTGGTTGACATATTATAGTCAAAAGGTTTTTACATAAGGAATTTTGGATATCTCTTTTTATTACTCCACAGATCAGAATATACTGTCAACATGTTTTTTGGTATAGAATGTTACATTAATCAAGCTATGAATGATGTCTGAACGAAGTCTTCTGTAGAAACCTTCAGATTATAGATAAGTGTGTAAATGAAAGGTAGGTGTATGTAAGCGCTACTCCAGTGGAGATTTCTGGCTCATTGGGTGAGAAAAATTAACAAAAAACAGCCTTTAAAGATTATGGATTATAAAACATCATACATTTTGCTAGACATTTACAAAAACATTTTAACTAACATATCAACAAGAAACTTCCAGTTGATTACTTTCATTAAGACATGTTTTTATATTACAGGTTTCCTGAAATTGTTATGTTTAGACTCGGTGACCGACTGTCCAGCGGCCGATTACCGGGTTGGTGTGTCAGGGCCTTAACTCTGATGGGGAACCAACAACCAAACTCCGTTTGGGGTCTCGGTTGGTTTCAAGTGCTCTAGAGTTCAGTTCACTTTAGGTGAGAATGCAACCTGACCCAAATATAGAACGTGAACCAAACAAACATTTAGTACCTATTATGACCATAAATCGCTGGTCTTCTGTGTGAAAACACATAATCATCTCTCTCTCATCAGGGCCCGCCCCTTCTTTCACTCGTTGTCTGTCAGCTGCTCACATTGTTCACCTACATCTAAAATATCAGAAACACTAAAGCAAAGCCAGATGTTGTTGCTCCATTATTTCTGAGACCAGAAGTGTTGCTATATTTCACTAAGATATTGGCCTACTAAACCAAATAAAAAATGCTAAATAGTTGCAACTTCACCCCTGAATCTCACCGAGTCTACAGGTAAATGGACTGTGTATACGTATATAGCACTTTTCTAGTCTTACCGGCTACTCAAAGTGCTACAGTTACATAGTACATGTACCATTAATACACATTCATAGACTGTGGCTGAGGCTAAGGTGCCACCCGCTCATCAGATAGACATTTACACACATCTACAGTCCGATGGGGCAGCATCGGGGGCAACTCGGGGTGCAGTGTCTTGCCCAAGGACACTTCGGCATGGAACTGCAGGGACAGGGATCAAACCACCAGCCTTCCGATCAGTAGATAACCGCTCTTACCACCTGAACCCACAGTGTGAAGCGCCCTTAGCTTTTAACTTTTAGTGGAGTTCAGGAGTCCTCGTAGCAGTAAGTTAGTGAATACAGACCCTGGGCTGTGGTAAGCTCTGATTCACATTAACGTAACATTACCCCTACCCCACAACACACAAAACAATGAAATACAAGTAGTTCAAAAAGTGAGTTATTTAAGTTATCTGGATACATGGTTACACCTCATTATCATATACTAGTGTATCTATTCCACCAATCGGTCCCAAAACGTTCCAGTTAGAGAGGAGATGTAGCTCAGCGTAAATTCTTTCAGGAAGACCTAACTATTAATTGATGCTCTCCTAAATCAAATCAGCTGTTATCCAAAATAAATGTATATTTTACCATGCAGTGTATAACTGTTGCTTATCTGCAACTAGACTCTCCTGATTCTCTCTCCTCAGTGGAAATCCTTCAGGAAGACCTCACTCTTAATCACTGCTCCACCTAACTCCAATCAGCTGTTGGAGGCGGTCACCTTCCGGCTAAACCAATCAGAATCGTACACAATGGCAAGGGCCAATCACAGAGTCATAACCCTGATATAAGAATCTGTTTCTCCCTTTGCTATTAGCTGTCGTTGCAGGCAAAGAGTTCAAACCTCCAGTCATCTAGTCCAGCTCCACTTCTCCCCCTCCAGTCCTCTACTCCAGCTCCACCCCCACTTCCACCTCCAGTCCTCTACTCCACCTGACCGGTCCAGAGCCTCCTTCAGTCTGGTCTTCAGGCTCCGTCGTCCATTCCTTTGGGGGGGTCTGATGGTTCTCTACCCTTATATACTGTATATATGACATATTCGTATAGCAATGGAATATAATCGCCAAAGACTTTGTACATTTTTATTGAGCTGTACAATAAACACATTCTTTTTAAATCTTTACAACAATTCCAGAAACAACCAAACAGGCCTGCCTTGTAGCACAATCCAAATGTTCCTTCAAACTAGCCTTATCAGCGTGGAACATTGCTCAGAGGTCCGGTTAACGTTAGTGAGTTTTACAGTTAACACAAAGAATGCAGAAAGGGAGGGACACCGGAACTATTATTTGAACCGAAACAAAGATAGAAAGAGAGTAAATCTTGGACTTCATCAGGTAGCACTGTTTTGAGTGAGAGCCCCCTAGCCCTGGTTGTCTTTAACTTGGCTGGGACTAATCCAGGAGGAGACAGCAGAGCAGCAGAGTGACAGCCACACAAGACAAAGATGTCCTCAGGCCTACAGAGCTGGACACCATGACCCTGTTGCGGCCCAGGCTGGGCAGTGGACAGGAGCTGCCAGAGTCATACTTCCCTCCCAGTGTGGACACCCCCTCACTCGACAGCAGGACACCTGAGAAGGTGATGGTTTTGGAGGTAGTGCTAGCCCAGGCACAACTCCCCACAATCTGCCTCACCCACACCTGGTCAGCCTTCTTCAGTTCCTCCAAGCAGTAGCATGTGTTGAGGGTTGTGTCCCCACCAGACACCTGCAGGCCAGGAGAGGAGGGAGGCAGCTTTAGGCTACATATACACTCCTACAGAGAGGGAACAGAGCTAGCCGAGCTGGATTAACTTGCCGCTAATGCTAATGCTAACCTAACATTTCCAGCTACCGTTTTTTCACATTAAAAGCGTTCTGCTGGTGAAACAAAGGGAAGCTTTTATTGTGAAGCAGTCACATGTATTTGGCAGAAACATTGTGACACTGAGGTGTGTCCACAAAACAAGTCATGGCCATTTCTGCGTGTTTGGAAGACACAGGGATGGCGCTCGCCCCGCTTCCCATTGGACACTTGGGGGGTTTGCCCCTAGCAGTTATCAATTTCTCTGCAATGACCAATGACAAGCAAAAGAAAACAGGCGAGAAGATTTGATGCCCTGTCTCTCAAAAGTCCTCGCAATCCAGAAAGTATTGCCCTGCTGCTCACATAGACATTGAATGGGAAGGGTGGAAATGACGCTTGCCCATGGATACGTTCCATGAACTGTGCCCACAGGTTCATCATAACAGGTTCATCATAATCAACCAGGACTGAAATCTGAATGATTATAACGCTAAACACTGTTATTCATATACTTATTATGTTTAGTTGAGTTTGTTTTGTTAGGTTTAATGCAGGACTTGTGATAGAGTATTTTTACAGTGTGGTCTTAGTTCTTTTACTTCATACAGGATCTGAATATTTCTTCCACCACTGCTTTCAAGCCAATCTCTGTTTTTTGTAGTCTATTTTAGTCTTGTGTAGCCTACCTGAGCATGGCAAGCCGTCCTCCGGTTCCCGTTGATCATGAAGTACCATACGTTGTTGTGGTCTCCGCGGCAGAGCTGGGCGGCAAACACAAACTGGTAGATGCCAGAGACCGGCGCCGTGAACACACCGGTATCATTGTTGTAGGCCGAGCCCTGGTTCACCACCACCTGGTTGAAGCGATTGGGTCGATCTGGATATCTCTCAGACTGCCCTGGTAGGCAACGTAAAAAAGAACAGCGGCCCCTGGGACACACAATTTAGGTGTCAATCAAATGTTAAAAGACTGTATCACTTTGGTAGCCTGGAAATCCAAACCCAAATCCAAAAGGATTAAGGGTCTGGCATCGAGTAATGAAAGTCCCCCATCTCAAGGGGCAGGACCAAGCGTGCATTTGAATATCTCACTGCACGCAATTGGATAACACTAGGACCAATCACAACAACACACAGGGTGACATATTCAGAGCCCCGTACGCTTAACTACCAGTGGAGCTTACTGGTAGATTAGACTGTCATCATCTGTTCAGCTGGCTTCTGGCCCCGCCTACATCAGTTACACCGATGTGATTGGTGCAGCTCGGCTACAAGAACATAGTTAATGAGCAGCATTACTTGATACCAGAGTAACTCGCTGAGCAAATTCAAGTTGTGCTCTCTGAGAACTCTGGGTCTCCAGGGTACCACTTTGACAGCTACTATATAAATAAAAAGTGTTTGGCGTTTTAAGCCCTCAACGTCACCTTCCAGGCAGCGTTGCTTGGAAGGCACTAGGATTAGCCAATGGTTAGGGGTAGGGGCCTTGAGGTCAACGGTTGTAGCGCTGCCTGGAAGTCGATGTTGGGGGCTTAAAACACCATTCAGCAAAAAAGAAGTTTATGATTTGGATTGTGTTTGTTTGTGTATCAGCTACAGCTGCAAAGATTAATCACCAACTTTTGAATTAATCACAACTATTTTTATAATTGGTTTAAGTCCTTTTTACGTTTCAAAAAGGCTCTGATTCCAGCTAGTTAAATGTTAATAGGTTCTAGTTTCTTCTCTCTGTGACAGTAAACTGAATATCTTTGAGGGAGTCGTCCTGGGCTGTGGAAAACACTGATCGACGTTTTTCACCATTTTACAGACCATTGTTATAAAAAAAGAATCAACAGATTATTCAACAATGAAAATAATCATTAGTTTCAGCCCTACTGTCCACAGAATTCGGGAACATCTGTTGGCCAAATGTTTCATGAAATTTGGTGGGGGTAGCATGGGCCACGGAAGTTATGACAAAAGTGGAAAACTTCGTTCCAGAATCCAAGTCCAAGGAACTTTGGAAGATAAGACATCGCTTGGCAGAGGTCTGCAATTTCTGATTGCCCTTCTCGTTGGGAGGTTTCTACTAACAACATGCATACATTACACAATTTTACAGACAGATCTTTTCTCTTTCTCTCTCTCTCTCTCTCTCTCTCTCTCTCTCTCTCTCTCTCTTCTCTCTCTCTCTCTCTCTCTCTCTCTCAAACACACACACTACCAACCCTGCTGCTTGGCTGTTGTCTGACGGGGCATCTGTGGAGAGAATCAGGAGAGAGCTGTTTATGTGGAGCCAGTGTAAGAGCTAAGTTTGAAAGTATCAAGAGCCAAAGTTCAGTTCACTCACCAGTTCAAATGGGTTGGCTCCAACCAACCTGGTTACACACAGCCCACACACAAAAACTAATACCTGGAACAAAAAAAACCCAATTGTAACCAAAAAACATCTGACGCATTAAGGAGCAGATTGGACAAACAGACATGCAGACACATTGTCAGACAGACAGACAGACACCTTGGTGGAGCTCATCTTCCCGCTCAGAGCTGGACAGCACTGACACACTGTGCCAGATTCCTGGTGAAGTGTCTCTATGCCCAGTGGACAAAGTCCAACTGGGGCTGTTTTGATACAAAATCTGTTTGTCTAACTAATGCCAACCACACACACACACACACACACACACACACACAATTTTTCTACATGAGTTAATACTTTTAACTGAAGCTAAACTGAAACTAAGGTCTAAATAAAAGAGACTTCAGATACAGTATTAGGGACCACTAAGGTCTATATAAAAGAGACCTCAGATACAGTATTAGGGACCACTAAGGCCTATATAAAAGAGACTTCAGATACAGTATTAGGGGACCACTAAGGTCTATATAAAAGAGACCTCAGATACAGTATTAGGGACCACTAAGGTCTATATAAAAGAGACTTCAGATACAGTATTAGGGGACCACTAAGGTCTATATAAAAGAGACCTCAGATACAGTATTAGGGACCACTAAGGCCTATATAAAAGAGACTTCAGATACAGTATTAGGGGACCACTAAATGTCTATATAAAAAGACTTCAGATACAGTATTAGGGGACCACTAAGGTCTATATAAAAGAGACTTCAGATACAGTATTAGGGGACCACTAAGGTCTATATAAAAGAGACTTCAGATACAGTATTAGGGGACCACTAATGTCTATATAAAAGAGACTTCAGATACAGTATTAGGGGACCACTAAGGTCTAAATAAAGAGACTTCAGATACAGTATTAGGGGACCACTAATGTCTATATAAAAGAGACTTCAGATACAGTATTAGGGGACCACTAAGGTCTATATAAAAGAGACTTCAGATACAGGATTAGGGGACTACTAAGGTCTAAATAAAAGAGACTTCAGATACAGTATTAGGGACCACTAAGCTCTATATAAAAGAGACCTCAGATACAGTATTAGGGACCACTAAGGCCTATATAAAAGAGACTTCAGATACAGGATTAGGGGACTACTAAGGTCTAAATAAAAGAGACTTCAGATACAGTATTAGGGACCACTAAGCTCTATATAAAAGAGACCTCAGATACAGTATTAGGGGACCACTAAGGTCTATATAAAAGAGACCTCAGATACAGTATTAGGGACCACTAAGGTCTATATAAAAGAGACTTCAGATACAGTATTAGGGGACCACTAAGGTCTATATAAAAGAGACCTCAGACACAGTATTAGGGACCACTAAGGCCTATATAAAAGAGACTTCAGATACAGTATTAGGGGACCACTAATGTCTATATAAAAGAGACTTCAGATACAGTATTAGGGACCACTAAGGTCTAAATAAAGAGACTTCAGATACAGTATTAGGGGACCACTAATGTCTATATAAAAGAGACTTCAGATACAGTATTAGGGGACCACTAAGGTCTATATAAAAGAGACTTCAGATACAGTATTAGGGGACCACTAAGGTCTATATAAAAGAGACCTCAGATACAGTATTAGGGACCACTAAGGCCTATATAAAAAGACTTCAGATACAGTATTAGGGGACCACTAATGTCTATATAAAAGAGACTTCAGATACAGTATTAGGGGACCACTAAGGTCTAAATAAAGAGACTTCAGATACAGTATTAGGGGACCACTAATGTCTATATAAATGAGACTTCAGATACAGTATTAGGGGACCACTAAGGTCTATATAAAAGAGACTTCAGATACAGGATTAGGGGACTACTAAGGTCTAAATAAAAGAGACTTCAGATACAGTATTAGGGACCACTAAGCTCTATATAAAAGAGACCTCAGATACAGTATTAGGGACCACTAAGGCCTATATAAAAAGAGACTTCAGATACAGTATTAGGGGACCACTAAGGTCTATATAAAAGAGACTTCAGATACAGTATTAGGGACCACTAATGTCTATATGCACACACACTTAAGAAAACATCCAAAAATGTGTATACCAAACTAACACCATTATTTTGTGACACAGAGGATGCCCATTTTATGCAAGAGACTTCAGATACAGTATTGGGGACTTCATGTGGATACAGTTTAAGGTAAATTGGGGACCACTCAAGGTTATACAAAAAGAGACTTCAGATACAGTATTAGGGACCACTAAGGTCTATATAAAAAGAGACTTCAGATACAGTATTAGGGGACCACTAAGGTCTAAATAAAGAGACTTCAGATACAGTATTAGGGGACCACTAAGGTCTATATAAAAGAGACTTCAGATACAGGATTGGGGGACTACTAAGGTCTAAATAAAAGAGACTTCAGATACAGTATTAGGGACCACTAAGCTCTATATAAAAGAGACCTCAGATACAGTATTAGGGGACCACTAAGGTCTATATAAAAGAGACCTCAGATACAGTATTAGGGACCACTAAGGTCTATATAAAAGAGACTTCAGATACAGTATTAGGGGACCACTAAGGTCTATATAAAAGAGACCTCAGATACAGTATTAGGGACCACTAAGGCCTATATAAAAGAGACTTCAGATACAGTATTAGGGGACCACTAATGTCTATATAAAAGAGACTTCAGATACAGTATTAGGGGACCACTAAGGTCTATATAAAAGAGACTTCAGATACAGTATTAGGGGGGGACCACTAAGGTCTATATAAAAGAGACTTCAGATACAGTATTAGGGGACCACTAATGTCTATATAAAAGAGACTTCAGATACAGTATTAGGGGACCACTAAGGTCTAAATAAAGAGACTTCAGATACAGTATTAGGGGACCACTAATGTCTATATAAAAGAGACTTCAGATACAGTATTAGGGGACCACTAAGGTCTATATAAAAGAGACTTCAGATACAGGATTAGGGGACTACTAAGGTCTAAATAAAAGAGACTTCAGATACAGTATTAGGGACCACTAAGCTCTATATAAAAGAGACCTCAGATACAGTATTAGGGACCACTAAGGCCTATATAAAAGAGACTTCAGATACAGTATTAGGGGACCACTAAGGTCTATATAAAAGAGACTTCAGATACAGTATTAGGGGACCACTAATGTCTATATAAAAGAGACTTCAGATACAGTATTAGGGGACCACTAAGGTCTATATAAAGAGACTTCAGATACAGTATTAGGGACCACTAAGGTCTATATAAAAGAGACTTCAGATACAGTATTAGGGGGACCACTAAGGTCTAAATAAAAGAGACTTCAGATACAGTATTAGGGGACCACTAATGTCTATAAAAGACTTCAGATACAGTATTAGGGGGACCACTAAGGTCTATATAAAAGAGACTTCAGATAAAGAGACTTCAGATACAGGGGACCACTAAGGTCTATAAAAGAGACTTCAGATACAGGATTAGGGACCACTAAGGTCTATATAAAAGAGACTTCAGATACAATATTAGGGACCACTAAGGTCTGTATAAAGAGACTTCAGATACAGTATTAGGGGACCACTAAGGTCTATATAAAAGAGACTTCAGATACAGTATTATACAGTATATTAAAGGACCTTTAAATTGGAACACTCCCCATTCCATAATCCCTCACTGACTCACCCCAACATGCTCTTTCAACCATACATCACATTAAGGAGGTAAAGATGTGTTTGAGTTGAACCTTTAAACTTTAGTGCAACAAAGGGTGCTTTCTATTTGGCGTACACCCCCCCCCCCATTCAGGTTGTGTCTGGAATATCCTTGCTTTTTGTCAATCAAGTAAAGTAAATCTCCCTCTAATCCCTGTTGTACCAGGCTGTTCTGTTCAGCTCTAAATCTGTTATCTAAAAGAGAGACTGAGGGGGGACATTTGTTTCCATCCAGGCCGTGATCAGTCCTTCCGCTCAGCTTTCAGTGATGCAGTGAACTGAAGCTCACTGTTGGGGTTTTCCAGCTGTCTCAAGGCTTCTATCTACCAAAGATTAAAAATGTTCCTCTTGGTTGGCCAGGTCCAAAGTTGTCTTATTCACATGTTGTGTGTTGTCAGTTGGCTTGCTAACGTTAGCCAAATAGTAGCACCACCTGGTGGTGAAGCTTTGATGACAATAAAATTATAGCTCATAAATATGTTCCATGGGGGGGTGCGATGAAGAGAGGGATAATTGTAGTAATTTTAAAACAATGTGCATAACACTCAGTCAAAGAACTAGCTCACTTTGTATCAGATCTATATCTACAACCGAGGTGGAAAAGCTGATCACTTGTGCCTCTGTTTATTAGTGTCTACTGCTGGCTCCCAAACAGGGCTGCACTGGCCATCTGGCATACCGGGCATGTTAGGGATAATTAGGGTAACTTTTTTTTTGGGGGGGGGCGGCGCTGAACTGAGAGCGGCCTAGAGATGTTCACAAGTCATGTTTTGGAAGTCCAAGTCAAGTCTCAAGTCTCTGTCCCTAACACTGTATTGCTAAAGCTTATTAATTCAAAGCATGGCCTGTAGCTACCATCCATCCAGTACAGTATCAACATCAGTTGTATAACTTTCTCTCACCAGTCTCCAGAACTAAACCCAATAGAGAATCTTTGGAGGGAGCTCAAACTCCGTGTTTCTCAGCGACAGCCCAGAAACCTGACTGATCTAGAGAAGATCTGTGTGGAGGAGTGGGCCAAAATCCCTTCTGCAGTGTGTCAAACCTGGTGAAGAACTACAGGAAACGTTTGACCTCTGGAACTGCAAACAAAGGCTACTGTACCAAATATTAACATTGATTTTCTCAGGTGTTCAAATACTTATTTGCAGCTGTATCATACAAATAAATAGTTAAAAAATCATACATTGTGATTTCTGGATGTTTTTTTTAGATTATGTCTCTCACAGTGGACATGCACCTACGATGACAATTTCAGACTCCTCCATGATTTCTAAGTGGGAGAACTTGCAAAATAGCACGGTGTTCAAATACTTATTTTCCTCACTGTATCTCCTGAACCTTCTGACACTAACATGGCATTTTTCAGACGGACACATCAGGAGACAATAACTTAGTTAGAGACCTGTTTCTGTCTTAGGACCGAACTCTCGCAAGATCTGGCAACACAGAGAAACTAACGTTCACTAAACTAATCCCTGTGATGCTAAATACATCAAACCGGTCTGAGTATTTCCCAATCTGCTCAGTTACTGGGATTTACACCCACAACCATTTCTAGGGTTTACAAAGAATGGTGTGAAAAGGGAAAAACATTAAGTATGCGGCAGTCCTGGGGGAATGCCTCGTTGATGCTAGAGGTCAGAGGAGAATGGGCCGACTGATTCAAGCTGATAGAAGAGCAACTTTGACTGAAATAGCCACTCGTTACAACCGAGGTATGCAACAATGCATTTGTGAAGCCACAACACGCACAACCTTGAGGCGGATGGGCTACAACTGCAGAAGATCCCACCGGGTACCACTCATCTCCACTACAAATAGGAGAAAGAAGCTACAATTTGCAAGAGCTCACCAAAATTGAAAAGTTGAAGACTGGAAAAATGTTGCCAGGTCTGATGAGTCTCAATTTCTTTTTGAGACATTCAGATGGTAGAGTCAGAATTTGGTGTAAACAGAATGAGAACATGGATCCATCATGCCTTGTTACCACTGTACAGGCTGGTGGTGGTGGTGTAATGGTGTGGGGGAGGTTTTCTTGGCACACTTTAGGCCCCTTAGTGCTAGTTGGGCATGGTTTAAATGCCCCCGGACTACCTGAGAATTGTTTCAGACCATGTCCATCCCTTTATGGCCACCATGTACCCATCCTCTGATGGCTACTTCCAGCAGGATAATGCACCATGTCACAAAGCTCACATCATTTCAAATTGGTTTCTTGAACATGACAATGAGTTCACTGTACTAAATGGGATGTGGTGAACCAGGAGCTTTGTGCCCTGGATGTGCATCCCACAAATCTCCGTCAACTGCAAGATGCTATCCTCTCAAAATGGGCCGACATTTCTAAAGAATGCTTTCAGCACCTTGTTGAATCAATGCCACGTAGAAATAAGGCAGTTCTGAAGGAGAAAGGGGGTCAAACCCAGTATTAGTATGGTGTTCCTAATAATCCTATAGACAGAGTGTATGTCTTTTAGCATATCTAACATAGGTAAGAACATATAAAAAGATTATTCAAATAAAACTCTTCATCCATCCACACAACGCTCACGCGTTAAAACGAGGCCACACCCCTTTAGGAGACAGGAAGTGTGTAGCGTTTCATACCATTGGCGCTGCTTGAAATCTTTAGTATAGAGGATCTTTTGTTTCCTGACCTCAAAATGGACTATTTCTCTATTTCTCTTTCCGTCCGTCAACCCAGCAGTAATCCTGTGTTGTGTCCAGTACCATATGGTGGTCATGAGGTGGCCATGAACTGTTTGGTGCTGCCTGTGTGTCTGGCTGTGAATATAAATGCTTAAAATCTGATCGGATTTGACAGGCACAGGAAGTGCGGGCAATAGCAGATGTTTAAGAAGGCTAAAATTACAAGTTTGTTTCTTTCATGCAATTTTAAAATTGAAGATTTTCTGTGATTCCGTACATGCAGATATACTAGCAGCACTAGGCGGAGGTCTGTGTTTACCTGAATTCATGATGTCTCTCTCTCATTGGTGGGCTAAGGGGAAGATCCTAGATCTGACCTTTCATTTTCTCAAAGACAGAGCAGGATACCCAGGGCTCGGTTTACACCTATCACCATTTCTAGCCACTGGGGGGCCATAGGTAGGCTGGGGGGACTCATGTTAATGTTAAATAACTTATAAAGTGACATTTTCATGCCATGGGACCTTCAAGAACCAAAAATTGTCTAGCTATGAAATGCCAGATTAAGAGAGAAGCAACCCAAACTGTGTTTAGCTTTAATTTCTGTTTTATTTTGACATTTACATTCTGATTGTTCCTTTTCAATCACATTGATGGATTGCCTATACCAAATATCAGACAATTAGAAGCCTCTAATTGCTTTCTGTGCTATTTGGAACTGAATAGCATTGAATGAGCCTTAGATGATTGCCTTAACTAATTCATAAATAACTTTCAACATGCTGCATGCACATGAAACACACTTTATTTGTTGTATTAAAGCTCCTACGTGTAGGATTTGAAGATTTCTGACTTCGCTGCCTCCAAGTGGTGGTAAATTACAGTGTGGTCTAGACCTAGTCTATCTGTAAAGTGTCCTGAGATAACTCCTCGTTGTGATTTGACACTATGAATAGAACTGAATTGAATTGGTATCAACAAATTTAAACAAGAGAGTAGACTGTGCTCATTTTCTCCAGAATTTATTGTTTTTTTCTTCAGAAACAAAATAAACAAAATCTAAAAGAAAAATCTACACATAGGGGGCTTTAAAGGTATGTTAATTATACTTTTAAGTAAAAACATGAGCCAAAAACCTGTTGCAGTGTTCTTCAGGCCTTCCAAAACATTTAGTACCGAATTTTTAGTAACCGGTCTTTTCAGCTGTCCTGTATGACGCTAGCTGACTGGAAGTGCTGTGACAAAGAAAATGTACTGCTGGCAATCTCATTATTATAAATTATTATACTATTATTATAGAATATATGTTATTTTATATATAATTATAATATTATAAATAAATGGACAATTTTGATGATGTAGGCCGAAAATGAGCTTCGCGTCTTTGAAAGACCAGCAGCCGCCACTGCTTTTGAGATAACCAAACCTGGGTTTTTAAGGAGTGTTTTAAGTGGCTGTTCACATTGGTGGTCCCTTTAAGTCTCACAGGGTCTCCTCCTCCTCTCAGGACTGGGGGCTCTAAGTTTGATTCTGGGACTCAGTGTCCCAGTCCTTCCCACCGTTCCTCTTCCTGTTCCTCTCCGCCATCACCACAGCCGCCACCACGGTGACCAGCACAGTAAAAGTAATGATGAGAACGGTGGCGGTCTCTGCGATGCAGAGCTGGCTGTCCACCCAGGCCAGCGAAGCCCCTGCCAGCTGCGGCGGATCCTGGCACGTCACGTTGCTGTAGTCGTCGATGTGGAGGTGGCGAACGTGCAGGATTTTACTGAAGACGCGGTGCAGATCGCAGTCACAGCTCCACGGGTTGCCTGGTGGGGCAAAATGAAAGGTAAATGTAGAGATCAATGAAAATTATCATATAGGTAATATAGGATCAGAGTCTCATGGGGCTTTTACATCTGCCTCATGAAGTTTGGCTGAATCACGCTACAGTTCCTTTTCTCCCTTGGTGCTGTTCGTTTGAGAACGCATTGTGTTGGGATTTAAAATTGTATATGTGCTTAAACATTGTGGGTGATTTGCATTATACATTCAAGCTAAAAGGTAAAAGCATTATTTCAACATAAATGAAGACATGTGGGTCATGCATTAAGTTTGTTGTTATAAGTTTATAGTTTGTTGTTTGTTGCATTAAGTTGTTTAGCAATACTTTTGTTATATAATATAAGATGTTCTGGTACATTTTGTTATAACCCAGCTCTACAAATGTGTCATAAGCTGAATTGATGATGTTAGAGACATCCTGTCTCTGGTTTCAGTCACCCTTTATGGCCCAACTGCTCTGTTGCTTTCCAAGTCCTGAGGGTCATAAACCCTCAGTCACATCCCAACTAAAAAGATAAGGAATAAGCACAAGACCCCACCCTTTGTGAGATAAGACTGGGGGTCCAAGAGCAAAAGAGTCAGACAAAGGAAGGGGAGAGCTGCGACAGCTTGATCCAGGTAACTTTGTCTCTAGGATATCCTATGTAATAAATGGATTCACATTTCAACATCTGAGATTTTGACTACTAATTGAATGAACCCTGAGAATGGAGTAGGATTTAACTCCAACAATTGCTAACATTAGCTAAGATCATAAGGCTTATGACTGGTAATTGGTGATTTTGTCTCCTGTAGTCAGGTAGCTTAGCAGTCTGAGCTAATGTCTCCTCCTCTCTTCACTGGCTCCCAGTTCATTTTAGGATTGATTTTAAGATTTTATTGTTTGTTTTTAAAGCCCTTCATGGACAAGCTCCAGTCTACATCACTGAGCTGTTGAAGCCACATGCTCCTTCAAGGTCATTAAGGTCTGCAAACCAGTCTCTTCTCGTTGTCCCTAAGTCGCGACTCAAGAGTAGAGGTGATCGGGCTTTCTCAGTTGCAGCCCCGAGACTGTGGAATGAATTGCCTCTTCTCTTAGCAGTCTGAGCTAATGTCTCCTGTAGTCAGGTAGCTTAGCAGTCCGAGCTAATGTCTCCTGTAGTCAGGTAGCTTAGCAGTCTGAGCTAATGTCTCCTGTAGTCAGTTAGCTTAGCAGTCTGAGCTAATGTCTCCTGTAGTCAGGTAACTTAGCAGTCTGAGCTAATGTCTCCTGTAGTCAGGTAGCTTAGCAGTCTGAGCTAATGTCTCCTGTAGTCAGGTAGCTTAGCAGTCTGAGCTAATGTCTCCTGTAGTCAGGTAGCTTAGCAGTCTGAGCTAATGTCTCCTGTACTCAGGTAGCTTAGCAGTCTGAGCTAATGTCACCTGTAGTCAGGTAGCTTAGCAGTCTGAGCTAATGTCACCTGTAGTCAGGTAGCTTAGCAGTCTGAGCTAATGTCTGTCCTGATTGACAGGTTGGTGTGTAGCCACGCACCTAAAGCGTCCCCTGCTTTATTGTCAATTTTAAAATAAATAACGCCGTTGTTAACTAAATGTAAAATCATGCTGTATTGAGGTAGACATGGAACTATAAACTCATTAAGAAAAAGTTTAATAAGGTAATAAATCAATTGAGAAGTAGAGTTATTTTCACTTTCTTACAGAATCAACAGAAGGTAACAATAGAATAGACATCTGAAACCTGACAGCTGGATGTGTGTAGCTGTTGTGTGAAGGCTGATTAAGGTCTTAAACTTGAGGTGATGCAGGTTGTTTCCCTCCAGAGCAAGGACCGCCAGGCTGTAGAGAGGGGCCAGGGCATCGTTCTCTATGTAGGAGATGTTGTTGTTACTCAGTTGGAGCACCTAGACAGACAGACAGACATTCAAAGAGACAGGCATACGTGCAACATGGTATACACTGTTACAAGAAGTCGTTTGGGGGTTAGCTGATAGGGTAAGTGCTGACATGTGACATAAGGGGGCGTGTTTGTGTGAAGTTGATAATTCAGTACGTTGCAGGTGTGTGAGTTTCCGTAAGGAGACATTCACGGAATCAGCACGCTGATACGTTATATGTTATGAGCACACGTTAGTTTAGCCTTGTAACAACACACACACACACACACACACACAATCATTTCAACAGTCATTTCTGCACCTCTAGTCCAGGCAGCATATTCAGGCTCCCCCGCTGCACCACAGTCAGTTTGTTGTTGTGCAGGTAGAGGTGTCTAAGCCTGGAGAGGCCCCTGAACACGCCGGAGCCAACCGTCACCAGCTGGTTATAACTGAGGTCCAGCTTCTCCATGTTGTCCAGATACTCCAAGCTGACAGGAGGAGGGAGATACAATGACAGGGTGAGACACAAGCTACGTTTCCATCCACGTGTCAATCGAATAATCTGAAGTTCTGTAAAAAAAAAACCTCTTGTGAATAAATCTGGTAAAAGTGTTTCCATCCAACCGCTTTAAAACCAATAAAAACCTGTGGTGATGACATCACATGCTGTTTTAGGGTCAGACTGGTATATCGGATTGGTTGGAGACATTTTAAGGTGTTTCCATTCATTTACACTGAATCACACAAATCAGACAAAGTGGATCGGGCTGTCTACCAACAAATGATCAATATGGGACAAGTTGTAACAGTTATGTGCCGAGACAACTCTTTTTGTTGAGACATGTCTCTCTGTCTGAGCATCTTCCATTGACTCCGCAGGACGTCCTAACCTTTGTCGGCCATTTCCTTCACGAGTTCCTGATAAATTATGGCACATATATCACATGTGTATACAGTGAGGAAAATAAGTATTTGAACACCCTGCTCATTTGCAAGTTCTCCCACTTAGAAATCATGGAGGGGTCTGAAATTGTCATCGTAGGTGCATGTCCACTGTGAGAGACATAATCTAAAAAAACATCCAGAAGTCACAATGTATGATTTTCTAACTATTTATTTGTATGATACAGCTGCAAATAAGTATTTGAACACCTGTCTATCAGCTAGAATTTTGACCCTCAAAGACCTGTTAGTCTGCCTTCAAAATGTCTACCTCCATTTATTATCCTAAATTAGATGCACCTGTTTGAGGCGTTAGCTGCATAAAGACACCTGTCCACCCCATACAATCAGAAAGAATCAACTACTAACATGGCCAAGACCAAAGAGCTGTCCAAAGACACTAGAGACAAAATTGTCCACCTCCACAAGGCTGGAAAGGGCTACGGGGAAATTGCCAAGCAGCTTGGTGAAAAAAAGTCCACTGTTGGAGCAATCATTAGAAAATGGAAGAAGCTAAACATGACTGTCAATCTCCCTCAGACTGGGGCTCCATGCAAGATCTCACCTCGTGGGGTATCAGTGATCCTAAGAAAGGTGAGAAATCAGCCCAGAACTACACAGGAGGAGCTGGTCAATGACCTGAAAAGAGCTGGGACCACCGTTTCCAAGGTTACTGTTGGTAATACACTAAGACGTCATGGTTTGAAATTATGCATGGCACGGAAGGTTCCCCTGCTTAAACGAGCACATGTCAAGGCCCGTCTTAAGTTTGCCAATGACCATTTGGATGATCCAGAGGAGTCATGGGAGAAAATCATGTGGTCAGATGAGACCAAAATAGAACTTTTTGGTCATAATTCCACTAACCGTGTTTGGAGGAAGAAGAATGATGAGTACCATCCCAAGAACACCATCCCTACTGTGAAGCATGGGGGAGGTAGCATCATGCTTGGGGGGGGGGGGGTTCTGCACATGGGACAGAGCGACTGCACTGTATTAAAGAGAGGATGACCGGGGCCATGTATTGCGAGATTTTGGGGATCAACCTCCTTCCCTCAGTCAGAGCATTGAAGATGGGTCGAGGCTGGGTCTTCCAACATGACAATGACCCGAAGCACACAGCCAAGAGAACCAAGGAGTGGCTCTGGAAGAAGCAGATCAAGGTTCTGGCGTGGCCTAGCCAGTCTCCAGACCTAAACCCAATAGAGAATCTTTGGAGGGAGCTCAAACTCCGTGTTTCTCAGCGACAGCCCAGAAACCTGACTGATCTAGAGAAGATCTGTGTGGAGGAGTGGGCTATGGGGCGTCGTTTGTAAAGCGGCTCACGCTGAAAATAACAGCAACATTTTGTCACATTTAGCTTTAAATAATGTTTAAAAAACTGGTCTGAAATTTTGAGGGTCACTTTCTTTCACATTTACAACAATATTTGTCAACTTGGAAATATTTTAAATAGTTAAATCCAAATATTAAATGTTACACCTAAATGTTAAATCTTAAATCTAAATGCTGAATCTAAATCTAAATGTTAAATCTAAATCTAAATGTTAAATCTAAATATTAAATCTAAATCTAAATGTTAAATCTAAATCTAAATGTTAAATCTATTAAATCTAAATCTAAATGTTAAATCTATATATTAAATCTAAATCTAAATCTAAATGTTAAATCTAAACATTAAATCTAAATCTAAATGTTAAATCTAAATATTAAATCTAAATGTTAAATCTAAATCTAAATGTTAAATCTAAATCTAAATGTTAAATGTAAATATTAAATCTAAATCTAAATCTTAAATCTAAATATTAAATCTAAATGTTAAATCTAAATGTTAAATCTAAATCTAAATGTTAAATCTAAATGTTAAATCTAAATCTAAATGTTAAATCTAAATATTAAATCTAAATCTAAATCTAAATGTTAAATCTAAATATTAAATC
>JAEKDQ010000480.1:0-10000 GCA_026937815.1 Etheostoma perlongum
TTTTGTGTGTATATACAGGTATATATATATTTTTTTTCAAAAGGCACCTAGTTCCTCCTCCGCTCATTCTAAAAAAGGTTTACTCGTCCTTCGCCAGCCAAGCCCACATTCGCTCGGCCTCTGTGACGGACAGGTGGACAAGAAGACAAGTCGTCCACTTGGTGTCTGACATTTTAAATTCCAAATTCTGTTTTTTTCCCACACTCATTGTCCCGCTGCAGAAACAGAGGAGTAGGGACAAAATAGAAAGACAGAAGAATGATTGGGGGGGGCAGAGTGAGTGGTGCTGTGTACAGGTGGTAAAATATGCAGGTCTTGCATGTCTCCTTGCTGACCCGCTCCTCCTCCTGGGTTTCCATGGAGATGCCAACAAGTCGTCTGCTCCTCCTCGGGCTGATGAACCAGTAGAAACCAGATGTCCGTGTTCCCAGTCTCCGGCCTTTTCCTGCCCCCGTAACGTTCTCCTCAGCCAACGACACAATTCCACTGTGTGTGTGTGTGTGTGTGTGTGTGTGTGTGTGTGTGTTCTTCTGAGGTAGAAGAGGAAAAGGAAGAGGAAGAGGAGGTGCCAGAAGGTGGTGAGAGTGTTGGACTTTTTTTTCTCGTGGTTCCTACAACACGGGCTCTTCTTCCATTGGCTCCTCTGTGGACCTGAGGGCAGATCAAAATCAAACCATGTCACATTTCACTGCACTCGTCAAAATATACTGTGAGTATATATCTATACACATATATATACAGTGAGGAAAATAAGTATTTGAACACCCTGCTATTTTGCAAGTTCTCCCACTTAGAAATCATGGAGGGGTCTGAAATTGTCATCTTAGGGGCATGTCCACTGTGAGAGACATAATCTAAAAAAAAATCCAGAAATCACAATGTATGATTTTGTAACTATTTATTTTTATGATACAGCTGCAAATAAGTATTTGAAAACCTGAGAAACTCAATGTTAATACAGTGCCTTGCGAAAGTATTCGGCCCCCTTGAACTTTTCAACCTTTTGACACATTTCAGGTTCAAACATAAAGATATAAACATTTTATTTTTTGTGAAGAATCACCAACAAGTGGGACACAATTGTGAAGTGGAACCAAATCTATTGGATATTTTAAACTTTTTAGCAAATAAAAAACAAAAAGTGGGGCGTGCAAAATGATTGGGCCCCCTTGCGTTAATACTTTGTAGAGCCACCTTTTGCTGCGATTACAGCTGCAAGTCGCTTGGGGTATGTCTCTATCAGTTTTGCACATCGAGAGACTGACATTCTTGCCCATTCTTCCTTGCAAAACAGCTGGAGCTCAGTGAGGTTGGATGGAGAGCGTTTGTGAACAGCAGTTTTCAGCTCTTTCCACAGATTCTCGATTGGATTCAGGTCTGGACTTTGACTTGGCCATTCTAACACCTGGATACGTTTATTTGTGAACCATTCCTTTGTAGATTTTGCTGTATGTTTGGGATCATTGTCTTGTTGGAAGATAAATCTCCGTCCCAGTTTCAGGTCTTTTGCAGACTCCAACAGGTTTTCATCCAGAATGGTCCTGTATTTGGCTGCATCCATCTTCTCCTCAATTTGAACCATCTTCCCTGTCCCTGCTGAAGAAAAGCAGGCCCAAACCATGATGCTGCCACCACCATGTTTGACAGTGGGGATGGTGTGTTGAGGGTGATGAGCTGTGTTGCTTTTACACCAAACATATCGTTTTGCATTGTGGCCAAAAAGTTTGATTTTGGTTTCATCTGACCAGAGCACCTTCTTCCACATGTTTGGTGTGTCTCCCAGGTGGCTTGTGGCAAACTTCAGACGAGACTTTTTATGGATATCTTTGAGAAATGGCTTTCTTCTTGCCACTCTTCCATAAAGGCCAGATTTGTGCAGTGTACGACTGATTGTTGTCCTATGGACAGACTCTCCCACCTCAGCTGTAGTTCTCTGCAGTTCATCCAGAGTGACCATGGGCCTCTTGGCTGCATCTCTGATCAGTCTTCTCCTTGTCTGAGCTGAAAGTTTAGAGGGACGGCCAGGTCTTGGTAGATTTGCAGTGGTCTGATACTCCTTCCATTTCAAAATGATCGCTTGCACAGTGCTCCTTGGGATGTTTAAAGCTTGGGAAATCTTTTTGTATCCAAATCCGGCTTTAAACTTCTCCACAACAGTATTACGGACCTGCGTGGTGTGTTCCTTGGTCTTCATGATGCTCTCTGCGCTTTCAACAGAACCCTGAGACTATCACAGAGCAGGTGCATTTATACAGAGACTTGATCACACACAGGTGGATTCTATTTATCACCATCAGTCATTTAGGACAACATTGGATCATTCAGAGATCCTCGCTGAACTTCTGGAGTGAGTTTGCTGCACTGAAAGTAAAGGGGCCCAATAATTTTGCACGCACCACTTTTCAGTTTTTTATTTGTTAAAAAAGTTTGAAATATCCAATAGATTTCGTTCCACTTCACAATTGTGTCCCACTTGTTGGTGATTCTTCACAAAAAATAACAATTTTATATCTTTATGTTTGAAGCCTGAAATGTGTCAAAAGGTTGAAAAGTTCAAGGGGGCCGAATACTTTCGCAAGGCACTGTATTTGGTACAGTAGCCTTTGTTTGCAATTCCAGAGGTCAGACGTTTCCTGTAGTTTTTCACCAGGTTTGAGACACTGCAGAAGGGATTTTGGCCCACTCCTCCACACAGATCTTCTCTAGATCAGTCAGGTTTCTGGGCTGTCGCTGAGAAACACGGAGTTTGAGCTCCCTCCAAAGATTCTCTATTGGGTTTAGGTCTGGAGACTGGCTAGGCCACGCCAGAACCTTGATCTGCTTCTTCCAGAGCCACTCCTTGGTTCTCCTGGCTGTGTGCTTCAGGTCATTGTCATGTTGGAAGACCCAGCCTCGACCCATCTTCAATGCTCTAACTGAGGGAAGGAGTGTTCCCCAAAATCTCCCAATACATGGCCCCGGTCCTCCTCTCCTTAATACAGTGCAGTCACCCTGTCCCATGTGCAGAAAAACACCCCCAAAGCATGATGCTACCCCCCCCATGCTTCACAGTAGGGATGGTGTTCTTGGGATGGTACTCATCATTCTTCTCCATCCAAACACGTTTAGTGGAATTATGACCAAAAAGTTCTATTTTGGTCTCATCTGACCACCTGACTTTCTCCCATGACTCCTCTGGATCATCCAAATAGTCTTTGGCAAACTTAAGACGGGCCATTCCAGTTGAGTTCTCTGTTTTCCGACTCAACGTTTGGACCAACTTGGGCGCCGGGATTGTGTACCGTTAAAACAAATCTTCAAAAAAAAATGTATGGACTTTTTACGAATTTTAAGTCATTTGTTGTTATTTTTGTTACCTTTTTAAACTTGATATTACTAAATACTACTAAATACTAAATACTCCCTGCATAGACTCAACATCACTATAAATGAATTGATCAAGTTACATTTTTCATAACACAAAGTCTGTACTGGGTCCAGATTTACTTGCAGTTTGGTCCAGATTTTGACAGTATGTACAGTCCCATATACAATATATACAGTACATGGATGACGTATATGAATATGAATTATAACAGCGTTGGATGGGCCCTCGCTCCTCACATCACCAATCAAAAAGGAACTTTCTGCTGAGTTCAATGATACTTCACACAAGACTCCACCTTAAACAGTTCCAAAGCCATAAAGGGGCGTGGCCTGAGTACATGGGTGTGGTTAAAGAAAAGGGGGGGGGTAGACCACACATAAGTTTCATGTAAATCTGATTATGTTTGTCATATAAGGCTGATTTCCTGTTGCCGGGGGGGGGGGCCTGTAGATGTCCTCAGGCCTGGGTCCTTGTCAAGCGGGAGAAATTTTGGGGAGATATGACAACGTACTGTAAACTTATTTTTTCATTGATAAATGCTCAAAATGGCCGCCATGCCACGCCCACACCATTTGCTATAACGTTTTTCTTTTAATAGATTTTCAATGTTGAGCTCTTTAGATGACTCAGACTGAATTTGAAGTCGATCTGATGAAATCTCTAGGAGGAGTTTGTTAAAGTATAGCACATGACTTCGAGCCAATAGCGGTGTGTAGATGTCGTCAGGGGCGGACTCTGATGAATCCTGAAAAGTTTCGAGCCAATCGGACCATGTACGCTCAAGTTACACCCACTTCCTGTTTCGGTGGCGAAACGCAAAAAAATGGCCGCCCCGCCACAGCCACGCCCTATGAAGAAATTTTTTTCTTTTGATAACTTTTCATCGTTAACATGTTAAGATGACACACACCAAGTTTGAAGTTGATCGGATGAAAGCTCTAGGAGGAGTTCGTTAAAGTAAGACATGTGGAAACGGCCAATGGTGGGATTTTGGTGGTCCTATCCCAGAAACCCTTCCAGGAACATCTGATGCGAGCGCCAGTTTTTGAGCATGAAAAAGCTCAAAAAGGTGATTCATTTGCAGGAGGAACAATAAGAATTCCTTCAGTTTCAAAAAGGCCTTCACCGCCCTAATTAAGTACACCTGTGACACAACCCTGTGCCAAAATACTCCGTTCCGTGTTTTGGGACGGTTGTTTTTTAACACCTGATGTGAACCATACGGGGAAAACCATTGCCCTGAACAAGCGTGGGCGTCCCACTCTGTCTTTCTGCCGTGTCCCATTAGTGTCCTGTTTCACACAACCAAGGTTAAACTCTGTAGCCTACTTCAAAATAGAAAACATTCCACTTCCCTAACTGAATTCTGACACTAATTGAACCAGTATATATTTGGGTGAAAAAGCATCAGGCTGTAATGTTTTGTGCGGTTTTGTTCCTGCTTGTTCTTTGTTTGGCACGAGAGCAGCAGAGGACTCACCTGCTGCTCTCTGGATCAGGATCTGAGCCTGGCTGCTCCACATCAACACTTAGGGAGGCCATGGCGCTGACTGTGTCTGCCTCATCCTTCTCTGATTGGCCCTGAGCCCCGAGAGGACTATCCAATAGCGAGTGGCCGCTCGTCTGAGACAAACTCTGAAGACAAGACCAGTGTTTACCTGAAAGGACAGAGAGAGAGACAGGATCAGGACATGTAGCGACTCACTGGATGTGTGTGTGTGTGTGTGTGTGTGTGTGTGTGTGTGTGTCTTACTCTGGATCTCTATGACTCTCTCCAGCGAGGCCCAGGCTTTAGGACATGGCTGCTCCTGAGGCCACTGAAACCCAGCGTCACACTGAGAGAGACAGAGAGCGTTAAACACCTGCTGACCGAGGACTGTAACAGCCCTGACTGGAGGATTCTCTACCTTCTGTCTCAAACTGCATGTGTGCATGTGAGCGGCTGTGTCTAAAGGAATAGTTCAACATCATCACTGTCCTTTCTAGGAGTCAGGTGAGCAGTTACATATAAATCTAAATGTGTGTACACAACACAACCCGGTTATTCACTTAACCGGGGTAAGACCATACCCTGGTTACTGCCGTGCATGGAAACACATGGAAACTGTGATGCTCTGCCCAGCTGCTGTTGGCTAAGAAATAATTCCAGCATGTAACACAATGGAATACATATTGTCAGATATGTATTGTCAGATATGTCAGAGAGAACCAGGCTAGTTGTTTCCCCATTTCCAGTCTTTATGCTAACTAAGTCCTGACTCCAGCTCTGTACTTAACGCACAGCTGTGACATCAGTCTTCTCATTTAACTCATACAGTGCATTTCCCAGAATGTTGAACTATTCCTTTAACATTCAAAAGCTGTAGTGAGAAAAGAAAGTAGCTGTGTGTTTGCATTAGTCACCTCAGATCACCACAGAGCTTACTAAAACCCAGTGCCTGTCTTACTGGCAGTGCCATATTTCCATATTGTTCATAGAGATGGTAATAACTCTCTCACCGGGTCTCCCAGCAGCGCAGCGACACAGGCCTCTGACGCGTCACAGATGGCTGTGAGGTCGTGACCGCCCTCCAGCGCCATGACGACGCGCCCGCCCGCCAGACCCATCAGCAGCTGCGTCAGCTGACCGAAACCTACCACAACACACACCCATCACAGTTAGGAAACACGCAGTCAAAATAGGGCTGATTAGTAGTACTAATAATAATGACATATACATACAGTGGGTACGGAAAGTATTCAGACCCCTTTAAATTTTTCACTCTTTGTTTCATTGCAGCCTTTTTCCAAAAATCAAAAAAGTTCATTTTATTTCTCAGTAATGTACACTCAGCAACCCATCTTGACAGAAAAAAAAACAGAAATTTAGAAATTTTTGCATATTTATTAAAAACAAAACTGAAATATCACATGGTCATAAGTATTCAGACCCTTTGTTCAGTATTTAGTAGAAGCACCCTTTTGATCTAATACAGCCATGAGTCGTTTTGGGAAAGATGCAACAAGTTTCTCACATCTGGATTTGGGTATCCTCTGCCATTCCTCCTTGCAGATCCTCTCCAGTTCTGTCAGGTTGGATGGTAAACGTTTGGTGGACAGTCATTTTCAGGTCTCTCCAGAGATGCTCAATTGGGTTTAAGTGGGGCTCTGGCTGGGCCATTCAAGAACAGCCACAGAGTTGTTGTGAAGCCACTCCTTGCCAAGTTATTTTAGCGGTGTGCTTAGGGTCATTGTCTTGTTGAAGAAAACCTTCGGCCCAGTCTGAGGTCCAGAGCACTCTGGAAAGGTTTTCGTCAGGATATCCCCCTTGGGCATTCATCTTTCCCTCGATTGCAACCAGTCGTCCCTGTCCCTGCAGCAAAAACACACCCCACAGCATGATGCTGCCACCACCATGCTTCACTGTTGAGACTGTATTGGACAGGTGATGAGCAGTGCCTGCATTTTTTCCACACATACCGCTTAGAATTAAGGCAAAAATTCTATCTTGGTCTCATCAGACCAGAGGATTTTATTTATCACCATCTTGGAGTCCTTCAGGTGTTTTTAGCAAACTCCATGCGGGCTTTCATGTGTCTTGCACTGAGGAGAGGCTTCCTTCGGGACTCTGCCATAAAGCCCGACTGGTGGATTGCTGCAGTGATGGTTGACTTACTACAACTTTCTCCCATCTCCGACTGCATCTCTGGAGCTTAGCCACAGTGACCATTGGGTTCTTCTTTGCCTCTCTCACCAAGGCTCTTCTCCCCGATAGCTCAGTTTGGCGGACGGCCAGCTATCTGAAGGGTTCTGATTGGTCCCCAAACGTCTTCCATTTGAGGATTATGGAGGCCACTGTGCTCTTAGGAACCTTAAGTGCAGCAGAAATTTTTTTGTAACCTTGACCAGATCTGTGCCTTGCCACAATTCTGTCTCTGAGCTCTTCAGGCAGTTCCTTTGACCTCATGATTGTCATTTGCTCTGACATGCACTGTGAGCTGTAAGGTCTTATATAGACAGGTGTGTGGCTTTCCTAATCAAGTCCAATCAGTATAATCAAACACAGCTGGACTCCAATGAAGGTGTAGAACCATCTCAAGGATGATCAGAAGAAATAGACAGCACCTGAGTTACATATGAGGGTCACACAAAGGGTCTGAATACATATGACCATGTGATATTTCAGTTTTTGTTTTTTTAATAAATATGCAAAAATTTCTAAATTTCTGTTTTTTTCTGTCAAGATGGGTTGCTGAGTGTACATTACTGAGAAATAAAATGAACATTTTTGATTTTTGGAAAAAGGCTGCAATGAAACAAAGAGTGAAAAATTTAAAGGGGTCTGAATACTTTCCGTACCCACTGTATTTTTAGTAGATTTTTTATTACTTTGTTTGTTTGTTTGTTTTTACTTTAGCGATAAAACTGCTCACATCCAATTAGCAAATCCCAACGGACCAACTCGGTACATGTGTTATTAACCCCTAGGTTCATTTTGCACTGAAATTGTCCTTTAACATGATTGCAGGAGGTTTAATATGTCGATGCTGCTATGACTCACGGAATTTCAGAAATTACTGATATTTTGTTATTGGAATTGTTTTTGTTGTTGTTTTTGTTTACTTTTAAGATAATTTTTGGGCATTTTAGGCCTTTATTTTGATAGGACAGCTGAATACATGAAAGGGGAGAAAGAGGGGGGAATGACCTGCAGCAAAGGGCCGCAGGTCGGAGTCTAACCTGGGACTGCTGCGTCCAGGAGTACACCTCTATATATGGGCACCTGCTCTACCAACTGAGCTATCTGCTTTTGGGATAAATGTGCTGTGTTTCACTGTTAAATGTTACAAGCTTATTTAAAGAAAAACACTATCACAATGGCACTTAGGTGCCAAGAGTTGCCTCGGTCGGGTCACCATGGTAACCAGTGTACTACTCACACTTGGCGGAGACATTGTATCCTCCCAGAGGAGACTGATGACCCTCCACTGCGTCGAAGCCTGCAGACACCAGAACCACATCTGGACTGAACTGCTGGGCGATGGGCATCACTACGCTCCTACACAAACACACACACACACACACACACACACACACACACACACACACACACACACACACACACACAAGATGAGCATGATGTTGTTTTTTTTTGCATTTATTAACCAATGCACCATGCACCCATAACCATTCAGTAACTAACATCCATAGCCTGGATGTGCATGTCACCCTGCCCTTCAAATGACGGTTCTCCTGAAGTCCTGTAGCTGTAATAATGGATATAGCTAAAGGTTATAATTCACCATATGTTCTATTAATACATCCCTGGTATTATCTTATGATCCACCCAAGGGACGTATTGATGCTGTAAAGCCTGTAACATGGATGTATTGTCATTAGCGTTTTCCAAACTGCCGGGGCTATCAGCTATCAGCTAACATCTGCGGTAGCTAGCAGATGAGTTCTGTTGACAACTATGCGTCGCTCAACATGCGTCACATACTCCGTTGCTCTGATTGGTTGTAGGTCTATCTGTTGCTCTGATTGGTTGTAGGTCTATCTGTTGCTCTGATTGGTTTAAGGACTATCCAATTGAGTGCAGAGCTATTTTGTTTCCTGGTCCATAATCCCAGCCCAATGGAGCAGAATCAGACTCATATTCTGACTAGAATCGGAGTATGACCACGTCAGGCTACAGCATCCCACTCTGCCTATGGGAGTGGAGTCTGACTGATGAGACTGGAAGGCACAACCAAACGTTAACCAGTGTCCACCCACAATCCCCTTGTATCTCTCCATAAACAGTATATACATTTATAAATATATAAAGAAAAATGTTTACCTAAAAGCAGTGAGGTACTCCACATCACCCATAGGTGGCTCTACTCCACCAGTCCACGCTATGTTCACATTAAAACCAACACCTGCACCGGATCCCACCTGCAGAGAAAGAGAGAGAGAGAGAGACAGTGGGAAAGAGTTGTTATTACTGTGCTTCCTCCATGATTCCTGTGTGTGTGCACATTAGTCATGGGAATATAAATAAATAATGATAAATAATAAATATAGTGCTCGGAGCCCCACCCATGTAAATAATCACACGCTGCCCAAGTGTTTGATTACTATGGGGCGATGTTTTATGAGCAGATTTTTTTTAGTTACAGTATCTCTTTTTGTGCTATCACACAGTAAGTGAACATGCACACGGAAGAAGACGAAAACCCCAAAACACAAATAAGTGAAACAAGATGTAGAGGAGGTACATGAACACAAAGAAATGTCTTCCAACAATGTTCAGGCTATTTCACTAATGGACAGCCGGTGGAGGCGGCGCGGCAAGAAGTCTAATAATGTCCCAGCAAAAGGCAGGGAGGAAGAAGTCCATGAAAGAAAACCAACTTTAGATATTTTAATGAACTGGCTTTATAAACAAAGTTTACATTCAGGAATACACACACTGAATTAAAGTTACCAGTCATTTTCAGAACATGGGGCATATAACACTGGTTAAGTATTTGTGAATGTGTGTGTGTGTGTGTGTGTGTGCGTGTGTGTGTGTGTGTGTGTGTGTGTGTGTGTGTGTGTGAATGCGTACCTCCTCAGGCGCTCCACTGCCAGGAAAGAAGTTTCCATCGTCGTAGCGATGGAGGGAGA
>JAEKDQ010000481.1:0-26596 GCA_026937815.1 Etheostoma perlongum
TGCTCATATTACAAAGATTGTATGGGTTATCAGACTGATTACAATTTAAAATGGCAGCCATGAGATTGATGCATACAACACATATCACTGTAAGACTCTAGGTACATGTAATGAGGAGTTATAAAGCTGGAAAGTTCTTCCAAATTCTCATCTATGGTATTGCTCATAGATGTAAATCTGGAATTATTTCAAAGGCTCATATTTCAAAGATCGTGTGAGGAATCAGGGTTAGGGTTAGGGATCAGAAGAGAAGCGCAAACTACTGAGGGAGGCCCGACCCCACAAACCCGACCCCCCCCCCACACAGAGAGACCCCCAAACACAGACCACCAGAGGGTTTAAATTTAAAAAGGGAAGGGAAAAGGTTGGGGTAAGGGATAGTGATGAGGTTGGGGTAGGTATAGGGATGGGGTAGGGGGGTTAAGGTTAGGGATGGGGGGTTGGGGAAGGGGAAAGGGTTGGGGGAGGAAAAAAGGTTGGGGATAGGGATGAGGTTGGGGTAGGTATAGGGATGGGTTAGGATTTGAGAAGAGAATGGCGATATACCACAGTTAAGTGGTTCTACCATTAGTGCACTAACCAGAAACATCTCCTTACCCGGGGCCCCCACAGACCCCACACGAGACCACCCCAGCAAATGAACTTAAATAATGGCTCCTAAAAACAGGATTAACCTTCTTATTAGATATAGTTCAAAATATGAATTCTACATATAACTATGCAATAAATGCTTGTGTTCTGTTGTGTGACCATTATGTTATTATGAATTGTTTTATGTTATGACATTGTAATATTGGTTGAAATGCTGTATCTCCCTGGTATCAGGACGTCTCCCATTCTTCAGGGGTGTCCCTCTCACTCCTTCATCCGCAGGAAAACAGGTGCAGTGTGGACTCCGTCCAGACTGTGTAGCTGCGGGGATCTCCGGTGCAGTTAGCTTTAGCCCGGTTAGCATGGTGGAGGGTAGCATGGCAGAGCTGTAGGCCCAGACGGCGTCCGTCGCTCTGGACGTCGCGCTCGTCCGTCCAGACGTGGCGGGTCCCTCTTGTGCAGGAGGCATAGTGGTCACGGCGCAGTCGGGGACTCGACTGGGGGGGCAGCAGAGGCAAACTCACCCCCCAAAAGGCCCGTCAAACTCAGACGCGGCCTGTAGCGCTAGCAGCGGCTAGCTTTAGCATAGTCATTTTAACGGCGCGTCTCCGCCGTGTAGCGTCCCAAACGGACTTCTAAAAACTTTAAAAGCACCTCAAAAGCAGCTCCGGAAAAAACTCACCAATAAACAGTGATGGTCTTGAGTAACTGTGATTTATTTTCGTAACGTTTCGGCCAAAGTAATGGCCTTCATCAGACGACACAGAACTCACGTTATCATGTCTTCCATATTGCGCAGGTGGGTAAGTAAAACCATAGACATAATAAAGAGTAGACGCCGCATCGACCGCTACTGCCTATTGGCGCTGACGAGATTTGGGGCCGCCATCTTGGACCGGTCACCCGCTCCACTCAGTGTAATGTGTTTGGCAGGTGCAATGAGCTGTCAGCGCGTTTAATTAATCAATCTCACTGAATACCCAACTGATTTTCATGTTTTTTTTGCTACAAAGGTCATACATCTAGCTATGATACAGGACACATGATTAGGCGTATTTTAATATTCATAGTGTGCTTAACAGTAATAGAATATTCTGATATGATATAAATTCACCAGATCCGAGATCAAAACTGGAAACATAATCCCGGAAAAGGGAGTGCAACGGGGATATTTCCAGTTTGACTATAAATCTGATTGAAAAACCTAATGTTGTGTCTTTAAAAAAAAAGAACAAGGACAGAGGTAGTTTTTCTTCTGTATTTAGTCAGGGGACAAAAACGGGGGACTGTCCCCTAAATCCGAGGACGTCTGGTCACCCTAGACCAGACATCCTCGGTGTATCTATCATTTGTAAATTATAGGTATTTGCAAAATACCCCTACATAACATATATGATGTAGGCTACAATAGGTATAAATACCCCTACATCACATATATGATGTAGGCTATAATAGGTATAAATACCTATTATAGAAAAATAATTTGCACACACATTATAAATATGATAGGGAAGAAGAAACAGTGACCGTAAAGTCAGATATTTAAGTACAAGAAACAATATGATTATATTATTAGAGTCTACTTGAAGCTTTTTATATTTGTCTCTCTCTCTGTCACACACACACACACACACACACACACACACACACGCACAGTACTACCACGTTGTTCTGCATCAATTGCCTCCCAGACCTTGACATTTAGCAGCCCCACTCCCAACACACACACACACACACACTAGGGTTGCACAACATTGACAAAATGTGATATTGCAACATCGATATGAATTCCGATATTTTTAAACATATATAAAATTACAAAATAGATTCATAACAAATTAAACAAGTTTTCTTACAACACAAGGTTTATTTTAACTGAAAGTTATATTGGACTGGTCCAACATGAATAAATAACTAAGGACCATGTCTACAGAACAGGACGTGTTCTAATGGTTGGACAGTATAAAATATATAAATCAAGTTATAATATAAATAACTAAGGACCATGTCTACAGAACAGGACGGGTTCTACTGGTTGGACAGTATAAAATACATAAAGTTATAATATAAATAACTAAGGACCATGTCTATAGAACAGGACGGGTTCTACTGGTTGGACAGTATAAAATACATAAATAAAGTTAACAGGACAGCTCCACAAAATAAACTAAATATTGCATACTTATTGCGACTTTCGATATATTTGATAAATGACCAGCTGTCTCAGCTCTTATTACATAAGTATTTGGACAGATACACCTCTTTTATGTTGTGTTGACTCTGTACTCAAGCACATTGCTATTGAAAAGGCTATATAATTATATATATATATCTCTATCTATCTATCTATCTTATAAGAGTAACGTGCAAGTCTTATCAAACAAATCCCAACTAAACCAGAGACAATCCCAATGTAATAACAACACAAGCATACATTAGTGCTGCTTTGGGAACTTAACTTATGTAGCAATTTTCAAAACACAGATAGGCCTACAAAATGCTTCACAGAACCCAGAGTGAAAGAGATAAGATAAAAAAAATCCGCCGATCTGAGCAGGAATATGCTGCACAGTGCTCTGGCATCTTGTATCTTCTGCTGCCAAGTAACGAGTATGACCGGTCCAAGATGGCGGCTGGATTTCTCGCGCTCAGCCTGCCAATGCGGCGTCTACTCTTTATTATGTCTATGAGTAAAACTAGCAGCATTCTAAGCAGACAGGAAGCGGGCATGTTTAGGACTTCCGCCACTTCCTAAAAAATAAAAGTTACAAACGTACTTTTATATGGCTGAACGGGCCTGGTTGGATTAGAATGAATTTAGGCACATATACAAAGGCACTAAATAGGATTAACTGGCACCGAAAAGGGCTCAGTTACACAACCACTTGATTAAATAAAGTCAAAAGACTTTTAATTAAATTATGTCAAAGGACCTCTGACAAAGCCTAGGTTGAAAGGCCCCAAATCAAGCCTGGGTCAGAGGACCCTCAGCCAACCCTGGGTCAAAAGACATGGCCAATTAAATAGTTATTTAAATAAACCGGCACTCATTAGGCTCTGGTTTAAGCTTAGGCACAGAATAGGCACTAAGTAAGACAAACTGGCTCAAAGTATAGGCACAGTTGCAAAAGAGCTTGGTTAAGCCTAGGTCTAAAGACCCTTATACATGCACTTATATAGGCTTTATGGTTCCCCCCTTAACAGGCTCAGGTCGGAAAACACAGGGTTGGGTTTAGGCACAGAAACAACAGGTTATGTTTAGGGCAAAAAAACTCCAGGTAAGTCATACATCTAAAGAAGCTTAGTTAGGCTTAGGTAGACTAGCTCTAGGTAAATGGCCCAATAAGAAGAATGCTGCAACCCTTACACTGCTACATTGAGACAAGTAGACACATCACAGGTAAAATAGGAACATGTATAGTCCTCTATTATAACATAATATTGCTTGAAAGGAATGTCAAAATAAATTCAGGTAAATACCCTTATAAAGTACCGCCAAAAGGCCTCAAAAGGTACGATGATTGTGTATATACACCTTGTAATAAGGGTTAGTGCACATTTGTGCAGGTGGTGGAGGACGCGCGAGGACTGCAGGGGACCCAGGCGGTGGACGAGACGGTACGGGCAGAGTTAGGATTTGAGAAGAGAATGGCGATATACCACAGGTAAGTGGTTCTACCATTAGTGCACTAACCAGAAACATCTCCTTACCCGGGGCCCCCACAGGGTTAGGGTTAGGGTTTAGGGTTAGGGTTAGGGGTTAGGGGGTTAGGGTTAGGTTTGGAAAAGAAAGAAAATTCTGGCACCGTAGGTGCCAGAATTTGAAAAGCACTAACCATGGATGTCAGCTGTGATCCGATAATCTCCCCCCGACATTGAGAACCCCAGGAATATACATATAAAAACATCAAAATGTACAATCTAAGAAAAGTGTTGGTCCAATCTCTCCACTCCTTAAAATATATTTATGGACCAAGGTGGGCCTTGAGTGTGGTCTGGTTGGGTTTAGGAGTAGGGGGTAGGATGGGGTTGGGGTCAGGGATGGGGTTGGGGTCAGGGGTAGGGGGTGGGCGATAGGATAGGGTTGGGGTCAGGAGAGAGGACTAAGGGTTGGGTTAAGGGTCAGAGATATGGGTTGGGGTAGGAGTAGGTGTCAAGAGTAAGGGAGTGGAAGGACTAGAAGCCAAAATAATGGATATTGTATCCAACATGATAAAATCACCTCTCATTAAGCCCTCCAGGAATCAACGTGTTCAATTTGGTGATCCACACTCTTTCTGCTTTTCTTCTCTGCTTAATAGACCAATTTGGGTTAGATTCCAGTATAGTGGCTCTCAGATTGGACCAACCATGTTCAACAAAATGTTTCACCAAAGGAATATGTAAATTTTTCTGATTATTGACATTGTATCTATGTTGTGTAAACCTGGTCAACATTGTATTACCCGTTTCTCCCACATACTGTATTGAACATTGTTTACACCTGATCAAATAAATGCAGTTTTTCCTCCTCACTTCTGTGTTTCTCTGAGTTTCATAGACTTCCTTATTAGTCTGGTTCTGAACAAATTTATAATGTCTAAAATATTCTGCCCGAATGTTGGTCCTGGGTGTGGTCAACGGCTTTAATTTGGCTTTGACAAGTATATCACCCAGGTTAGGATTTTTCCTAAATGCAGCTATAAGTTTGTGGTCTTTCAGAAAAATTGTGTTACCTCCTGAGGAAGAAAAATTATTTTTGAGCTTCTTAACAAAACTGAGATTGGATATTGAAAAAGTGGTAATAATGGGCAGAATTGGGTCTAGGCAAATTGGTTTGGTTTGAGTGAAAGTTTTAAGAGCCTTACGAAGAATGGTATAAGAGTACCCCCTGCTGGTCAATGAGGAAAACAACACCTTGACGGCTTTTTTGAAGTCTTCATTTCTGGTACAGATTCTTTTGAATCTCAATAATTGGGATTTGACAAGACCAGTGAATGTGTTTGGGGTGGTGACTTGTTTTAAATAACAGCGCATGTGTGTCTGTTTCTTTAAAAAATACTTTAACCTCCAATCTATGTGTCTCTGAGAAATTAGGTCCCTTAAAAGTGGTGGTGTCTAAAAATCAATAGAGTTTAAATCTAGTGTAGCTGTAAGTTTGATGGACTAATTGTGCCTGTTTAGAGTGTCTAAAAATTGTTGGAACTCCTCCCTTGAGTGAGGCCAAATGCCCCAGATATCATCAAGGTACCTGTAATAATGTAATGGTTTTTTATGGCAAGATTCAATGGCTCCCAGCTCCCATTGTGCCATAAAAATGTCAGCGTAGGCTGGTGCGAATTTCTTGCCCATAGCTGTGCCTCTAGTCTGTAAAAATATTGGTTGTCAAATTCAAAATCATTTTTGTTGAGATTTATTTCCAATAGTTGTAACAGTTCCTTGTCAGGTCTCTTGCTGTTTGGATATTTTTGAAATATGTTTTTTACAGCCAAAAGGCCTTCTGTTGAGTTAATATTAGTATACAGACTAGTGACATCCATGGAGAAGAGGAATGCTGAGTGAGGTACTCTTATATGTTTGACCTTGTCCACAAAATCAAAGGTGTCTTTAATATAACTGTCGTGTAATTTTGAGAGAGGGTTCAAATAAAAGTCAATAAATTCAGCCGTATAATATGTCTCACTGTCACAGTCCGATACATGGGACGACCTGGAGGAACCGGAAAGGGATGCTCCAGGTGTCTTTTCTTGTGAATTTTAGGTAACATATAAAATCTGCGCATGCGCGGTTCTTTATTCCCCAGGAGGTAAGTTTTCTGTTTATTGTTAATGAATTTCTTATTGTATAATGATATGAGTATTTTTTCTATTACAGGTATGGTATCCTTATAAATGGGCTTATTAAGTTTGACATAATAGTTGTTGTCATGTAATTGTCTGTAGCCCTCCCAAATGTAATCACATCTATCCATGATAACCACAGAGCTTCCCTTGTCTGCTGGCTTAATTACTATTTTGTCATTATTCTTTAGTTGTGTGAGAGCTTCTGTCTCAAACCTGCTTAAGTTAGGCCTCGTCCAGCCTACTTTGTGGTGCGATCTAAAAGTTTCTAGGTCCAATTGAATCAATTCCCCAACTTCAGGGGGAAGTTGTGAAGAAGAGGGAAGCCAAGTGGATCTGGGAGTAAATGGTAGATGTGTTGCATCTGGTTTACCTTCATAATATGTTGCTAATTTCAGTCTCCTGTGGTATTGCTGCAAATCTGACCTTGCTTGATCCTTGGAAGACTTGTGAGTACATTTGGAAACAGAGGGGATGAAGGTAAGACCCTTATTCAATAAAAGCATCTGTGCTGCAGTCAGCTGAAAAGATTGAGAAAGGTTAAAAACAGTTTTTAACCCCGTTGTCTCTAAAGTCCTTTCGGGGATTATGCATTTAAATAAGTGAACCAGTGAGTCAGCATGTGACCAGCTGCCTGTCGAGACCAATGGATGAAGTCCTTCTCTGTGGAGAAGGCGTTCCTGGAGAGCTGAGGAATGTGGTCAAAGTGTGTGACTATGTGGTCGTTGAGGACTCTAAGGTTCTCCTGCTGCTGGTGTGGCAAAGCCCTGGAAAAGTTTATGATTGGGATCAAGATCTGGGCTTTAGGGAAAGCAGCCTGGGCCATTCTAACCGCTCTTTTAAGTTGCGGGATGGCTACTTTGTCAGATTTTTGGGCCCTGTTATTAATGCCAAAAGAGAGGACCAGTTTTTCAACAGTCTCTGAAACTGGTGTCTTGGCTAAAAGTGCCTCTGCGTGTTTGAAGGTGGCACCAGGGAAACTGTCAATCTGTACATGGGGCTCCTTGAAGGGTGGAAATCTGGCTAAGTTTGAGTCCCCCATGATCAGCCATTTCTTTTTAGCCACTAGTGACCAGGCTGTCATTTTTTTGTTTGTGGGTGTGTGTCTGAAGGGCCTATATTCAGTCACAGGTGGTACAATCGGAGTGAAGGATAGTCTGCTCTGCACTGGAGCTGCTGGAAAGGGTGTTAGTCTGAATTGTTTCATCATCCCTTGTATGATGCTGTTACCTGAAGGAAGGCCTCCTGGGAGAGAGGATGCCAGGTCAGAAGCGGCTTCTGTGAAAAAGGATGCCGGGCCAGGTAAACAGGTTGGTTCAGACGTGACCACCGTGGGCTTGTGTCCCTGGAAAAAGGGCGGGTGGGTGGCCGGGCGTTGAAAGGGACGTCTGCGTGCTGGCCTCCTCGGTTTGGGTGTGAGCAGGACTGGAGAGTGACCTGGATGGAAGAAGGAAGGAAAGAGGGAAGGTGGAGAGGTAGGGGGTGGGGAAGAGGGGGGAAGGGGGGGAGGAGGGAGCAGGGAGATTGGGTGAGAGGGGGGGTGAGGGTGAAGGTGGTGAAGATGGGGGGTCAGTATCCTCCTGCTGGTCCTCTATTGATGGCAGAGTGTAAGATGGCAGGTCTCGGGGGGCTGGGTGGATCTCAGCCATGGTCTGAGGAGGGTTCCACTCTGTGTTTTGTCCCCTTGTGATTCTTGGCTGTAGTTGTGGTTGTTGTGTTGGAGGTCCTGCAGGTCCCTGTATTGTCTCCTCCGAGAGGGCTGTGATCTCCGGGCTGCTGTATGTATTGTCTAACCCAGAATTTGAATGAACCTGGCTTAACAGTAGGAATCCATGTTAGAGTGGCCTGAAGGAGAGTTAAATATGCCTTTAACAGCCTAAATATATGTCAATATAGTTTAGCTTTTAAGCCCTTAAATTTAGGATCCTTCATCAGAATTCTCTGATATTACCTGAGGGACACACTGGGTATGTGATGTCTCCCCAGTCTTAGAATGAAGCTGGCATAACATCAGGATAACTTTTAGAGTAGCCTTAAAAAGTAAAATATGCCTTTAAAAGCCTGAAAAAGATTTAAAATACAGCATTAATTAGACATTAAAGGCTTCAATTTTAAAATCCTACAAGAATGGTTAATTACCTGATCCTATGTATTGTCTAACCCAGAATTTGAATGAACCTGGCTTAACAGTAGGAATCCATGTTAGAGTGGCCTGAAGGGATGCCTTTAACAGCCTGAATATATGTCAATATAGCTTTACATTTAAGCCCTTAATTGTAAAGTCATACATCAGAATGCTCTGATATTACCTGAGGCACACACTGGATATGTGATGTCTCCCCAGTTTTGGAATGAAGCTGGCATAACATCAGGATTCCTTTTTAGAGTAGCCTGAAAAAGAGTAAAATATGCCTTTAAAAGCCTGAAAAAGATTTAAAATACAGAATTAATTAGACATTCAAGGCTTCAATTTTAAAATCCTACATGAGAATGGTCCTTAATAACCTGATTGACCCAATGGATATGTATTGTCTAACCCAGAGTTTAAAATGAACCTGGCTTAACAGTAGGAATCCATTTTAGAGTTGCCTGAAGGAGAGTTAAATATGCCTTTAACAGCCTGAATATATGTCAATATAGCTTTACTTTTAAGCCTATATTTTTAGAATCCTTCATCAGAATGCTCTGATATTACCTGAGGGGCACACTGGATATGTGATGTCTCCCCAGTCTTGGAATGAAGCTGGCATAACATCAGGATTCCTTTTTAGAGTAGCCTGAAAAAGAGTAAAATGTGCCTTTAAAAGCCTGAAAAAGATTTAAAATACAGCATTAATTAGACATTAAAGGCTTCAATTTTAAAATCCTACATCAGAATGGTCCTTAATTAACCTGATTGACCCAATGGATATGTATTGTCTAACCCAGAATTTGAATGAACCTGGCTTAACAGTAGGAATCCATGTTAGAGTGGCCTGAAGGAGAGTTAAATATGCCTTTAACAGCCTGAATATATGTCAATATAGCTTTACATTTAAGCCCTTAATTGTAAAGTCATAGATCAGAATGCTCTGATATTACCTGAGGGGCACACTGGATATGTGATGTCTCCCCCAGTCTTGGAATGAAGCTGGCATAACATCAGGATTCCTTTTTTAGAGTAGCCTGAAAAAGAGTAAAATATGCCTTTAAAAGCCTGAAAAAGATTTAAAATACAGAATTAATTAGACATTCAAGGCTTCAATTTTAAAATCCTACATGAGAATGGTCCTTAATAACCTGATTGACCCAATGGATATGTAGTGTCTAACCCAGAGTTTAAATGAACCTGGCTTAACAGTAGGAATCCATTTTAGAGTTGCCTGAAGGAGAGTTAAATATGCCTTTAACAGCCTGAATATATGTCAATATAGCTTTACTTTTAAGCCTATATTTTTAGAATCCTTCATCAGAATGCTCTGATATTACCTGAGGGCACACTGGATATGTGATGTCTCCCCCAGTCTTGGAATGAAGCTGGCATAACATCAGGATTCCTTTTTAGAGTAGCCTGAAAAAGAGTAAAATATGCCTTTAAAAGCCTGAAAAAGATTTAAAATACAGAATTAATTAGACATTCAAGGCTTCAATTTTAAAATCCTACATGAGAATGGTCCTTAATAACCTGATTGACCCAATGGATATGTAGTGTCTAACCCAGAGTTTAAATGAACCTGGCTTAACAGTAGGAATCCATTTTAGAGTTGCCTGAAGGAGAGTTAAATATGCCTTTAACAGCCTGAATATATGTCAATATAGCTTTACTTTTAAGCCTATATTTTTAGAATCCTTCATCAGAATGCTCTGATATTACCTGAGGGGCACACTGGATATGTGATGACCCCCAGTCTTGGAATGAAGCTGGCATAACATCAGGATTCCTTTTTAGAGTATGAGTAAAATATGCCTTTAAAGCCTGAAAAAGATTTAAAATACAGAATTAATTAGACATTCAAGGCTTCAATTTTAAAATCCTACATGAGAATGGTCCTTATTAACCTGATTGACCCAATGGATATGTAGTGTCTAACCCAGAGTTTAAATGAACCTGGCTTAACAGTAGGAATCCATTTTAGAGTTGCCTGAATGTGAGTTAAATGTGCCTTTAACAGCCTGAATATATGTCAATATAGCTTTACATTTAAGCATTTAATTTTAAAGTCGTACATCAGAATGTTCTGATATTACCTGAGGCACACACTGGATATGTGATGTCTCCCGCAGTCTTGGAATGAAGCTGGCATAACATCAGGATTCCTTTTTAGAGTAGCCTGAAAAAGAGTAAAATATGCCTTTAAAAGCCTGAAAAGATTTAAAATACAGCATTAATTAGACATTCAAGGCTTCAATTTTGAAATCCTACATCAGAATGGTCCTTAATTACCTGTTGACCCAATGGATATGTAGTGTCTAACCCAGAGTTTGAATGAACCTGGCTTAACAGTAGGAATCCATTTTAGAGTGGCCTGAAGGAGAGTTAAATATGCCTTTAACAGCCTGAATATATGTCAATATAGCTTTACATTTAAGCCCTTAATTTTAGAAGTCGTTCATCAGAATGCTCTGATATTACCTGAGGCACACAGTGGATATGTGATGTCTCTCCCAGTCTTGGAATGAAGCTGGCATAACATCAGGATTTCTTTTTAGAGTAGCCTGAAAAAAGTAAAATATGCCTTTAAAAGCCTGAAAAAGATTTAAAATACAGCATTAATTAGACATTCAAGGCTTCAATTTTAAAATCCATACATCAGAATGGTCCTTAATTACCTGATTGACCCAATGGATATGTAGTGTCTAACCCAGAGTTTAAATGAACCTGGCTTTAGGAATCCATTTTAGAGTGGCCTGAAGGAGAGTTAAATATGCCTTTAACAGCCTGAATATATGTCAATATAGCTTTACTTTTTTAAGCCCTTCATTTAGAATCCTTCATCAGAATGCTCTGATATTACCTGAGGGACATACTGGATATGTGATGTCTCCCCCAGTCTTGGAATGAAGCTGGCATAACATCAGGATTCCTTTTAGATTAGCCTTGAAAAAAGAGTAAAATATGCCATTAAAAGCCTGAAAAAGATTTAAAAAATACAGCATTAACTAGGCATTCAAGGCTTCAATTTTAAAATCCTACATCAGAATGGTCCTTATAACCTGATTGACCCAATGGATATGTAATGTCTAACCCAGAGTTTAAATGAACCTGGCTTAACAGTAGGAATCCATTTTAGAGTGGCCTGAAAGAGAGTTAAATATGCCTTTAACAGCCTGAATATATGTCAATATAGCTTTACTTTTAAGACCTTAATTTTAGAATCCTTCATCAGAATGTTCTGATATTACCTGAGGGACACACTGGATATGTGAAGTCTCCCCAGTCTTGGAATGAAGCTGGACATAACATCAGGATTAGTAGCCTGAAAAAGAGTAAAATATGCCTTTAAAAGCCTGAAAAAGATTTAAAATACAGAAAATTAGACATTCAAGGCTTCAATTTTAAAATCCTACATGAGAATGGTCCTTAACCCTCTGAGCCCTGAGGCCATTTTTACAGTTCATTTTCCGTCTGGATTTATTTTATATAAAAGCCAATAAAACATCAACCCTGTTGTCTACAGTGAAGATATGAACATCATTTTTTTCAGGACAAACTGGGTTAGTAGAATATTTGGGTTGCAATGAGGTCACTTGAATGTTAAAAATGGTTGTAGGACCTTAAAGACAAATAAATAAATAAAACGGAACATGACTCTTCCAGATATGTATTGATATCACAGACATATAGGTAAAACCTAAGCCATTTTACTCTCTAAAACACTTCTCATATGTCTTGGGAGTCACACTGTGAAGAAATAATCATTATAAATTTTACAGATGACAAAATACAGACATTTTTTAAAAAAAAGTCCAGACGCTTTTGCCCTCATGACATTTACCTATGCCAATAATAACATAATAATGTCATATTTATTGATATTACACCCACAACAATGCTACACAAGCATTTGTGTGTCTAAAACAGTTCTTCTATATGCAAAAATAAACATAATAAACATTATAACTCATATAAAGCACATACTATTTACATTTCTTCAAAAAAGGCCCAAATATATAATATATAATGCAAATATATGCCATATCTCAAACCAATGAGGCCATTTCCGCTATAAAACGGTAGATATCTATCTTGTTCCGCTCTAGCACCTTTGATTGCATGCTAGAGACGTTGACAGGAAGTGTAGGACGTGTAGGAAGTGCTGGGAGGGCTAGAATCTTTCAGCCTCCATACTCTTTGGCTGATGCCTCCCATATATGGGCATACTGGGGCCTGTACTTCCTGTAAACACAGACGAGAGAGGGAGCAGAGCGGTAGCCGCCGAATCGAGCGAAAACGCGATGAATTATGGACATAAAGTGGATTAATCTGGGATTTAAAGGTATGGATTTAAAGCCCAACAACCCCTAAAGAGGCTGGAAGTTCCAGGCTGGATAGAAAATCACCTGTAGAGGCTAAACGGACACGGAAAAGACCGCCGTAAAGGCTAATTCGTCAGGATTCCGGAGCAACTTTTGGTGAGTCACTGCGTTGTATTGTTTAAAAGTTATTAAACTATGAATCAGAGGTGATTTTTTGATCGTGGGCGAGCCTCTCGGTCTCACATGGTTAAATCTTTTTCAGGCTTTTGAAGGCATATTTTTCTCTTTTTCAGGCTACTCTAAAAAGGAATCCTGATGTTATGTCAGCTTCATTCCAAGACTGGGGGAGACATCACATATCCAGTGTGCCCCTCAGGTAATATCAGAGCATTCTGATGAAGGATTCTAAAAATATAGGCTTAAAAGTAAAGCTATATTGACATATATTCAGGCTGTTAAAGGCATATTTAACTCTCCTTCAGGCAACTCTAAAATGGATTCCTACTGTTAAGCCAGGTTCATTTAAACTCTGGGTTAGACACTACATATCCATTGGGTCACTCAGGTAATTAAGGACCATTCTGATGTAGGATTTTAAAATTGAAGCCTTGAATGTCTAATTAATGCTGTATTTTAAGTCTTTTTCAGGCTTTTAAAGGCATATTTTACTCTTTTTCAGGCTACTCTAAAAAGGAATCCTGATGTTATGCCAGCTTCATTCCAAGACTGGGGAGACATCACATATCCAGTGTGTGCCTCAGGTAATATCAGAGCATTCTGATGTATGACTTTACAATTAAGGGCTTAAATGTAAAGCTATATTGACATATATTCAGGCTGTTAAAGGCATATTTAACTCTCCTTCAGGCCACTCTAAAATGGATTCCTACTGTTAAGTCAGGTTCATTTAAACTCTGGGTTAGACACTACATATCCATTGGGTCACTCAGGTAATTAAGGACCATTCTGATGTATGATTTTAAAATTGAAGCCTTGAATGCCTAGTTAATGCTGTATTTTAAATCTTTTTCAGGCTTTTAAAGGCATATTTTACTCTTTTTCAGGCTACTCTAAAAAGGAATCCTGATGGTATGCCAGCTTCATTCCAAGACTGGGGGAGACATCAAATATCCAGTGTGTCCCTCAGGTAATATCAGAGAATTCTGATGAAGGATCCTAAATTTAAGGGCTTAAAAGTAAAGCTATATTGACATATATTCAGGCTGTTAAAGGCATATTTCACTCTCATTCAGGCCACTAAAATGGATTCCTACTGTTAAGCCAGGTTCATTTAAACTCTGGGTTAGACAATACATATCCATTGGGTCAATCAGGTAATTAAGGACCATTCTGATGTAGGATTTTAAAATAACACCTTGAAGGTCTAATCAATTCTGTATTTTAAATCTTTTTCAGGCTTTTAAAGGCATATTTTACTCTTTTTAAGGCTACTCTTAAAAGTTATCCTGATGTTATGACAGCTTCATTCTAAGACTGGGGGAGACATCACATACCCAGTGTGTCCCTCAGGTAATATCAGAGAATTCTGATGAAGGATCCTAAATTTAAAGGCTTAAAAGTAAAGCTATATTTGCATATATTTAGGCTGTTAAAGGCATATTTTTCTCCTTCAGGCCACCTAAAATGGATTCCTACTGTTAAGCCAGGTTCATTTAAACTCTGGGTTAGACACTACATATCCATTGGGTCACTCAGGTAATTAAGGACCATTCTGATGTAGGATTTTAAAATTGAAGCCTTGAATGTCTAATTAATGCTGTATTTTAAGTCTTTTTCAGGCTTTTAAAGGCATATTTTACTCTTTTTCAGGCTACTCTAAAAAGGAATCCTGATGGTATGCCAGCTTCATTCCAAGACTGGGGGAGACATCACATATCCAGTGTGTCCCTCAAGTAATATCAGAGCATTCTGATGAAGGATTCTAAAATTAAGGGTCTTAAAAAGTAAAGCTATATTGACATATATTCAGGCTGTTAAAGGCATATTTAACTCTCCTTTCAGGCCACTCTAAAATGGATTCCTACTGTTAAGCCAGGTTCATTTAAACTCTAGGTTAGACACTACATATCCATTGGGTCACTCAGGTAATTAAGGACCATTCTGATGTATGATTTTAAAATTGAAGCCTTGAATGACCAGTTAATGCTGTATTTTAAATCTTTTTCAGGCTTTTAAAGGCATATTTTACTCTTTTTCAGGCTACTCTAAAAAGGAATCCTGATGTTATGCCAGCTTCATTCCAAGACTGGGGGAGACATCAAATATCCAGTGTATCCCTCAGGTAATATCAGAGAATTCTGATGAAGGATCCTAAATTTAAGGGCTTAAAAGTTAAGCTATATTGACATATTTTCAGGCTGTTAAAGGCATATTTCACTCTCTTTCAAGCCACTCTAAAATGGATTGCTACTGTTAAGCCAGGTTCATTCAAACTCTGGGTTAGACAATACATATCCATTGGGTCAATCAGGTAATTAAGGACCATTCTGATGTAGGATTTTAAAATTGAAGCCTTGAATGTCTAATTAATGCTGTATTTTAAATCTTTTTCAGGCTTTTAAAGGCATATTTTACTCTTTTTCAGGCAAATCTAAAAACAAATCCTGATGTTATGCCAGCTTCATTCCAAGACTGGGGGAGACATCACATATCCATTGTGTCCCTCAGGTAATATCAGAGCATTCTGATGAAGGATTCTAAAATTAAGGTCTTAAAAGTAAAGCTATATTGACATATATTCAGGCTGTTAAAGGCATATTTAACTCTCTTTCAGGCCACTCTAAAATGGATTCCTACTGTTAAGCCAGGTTCATTTAAACTCTGGGTTAGACACTACATATCCATTGGGTCAATCAGGTTATTAAGGACCATTCTCATGTAGGATTTTAAAATTGAAGCCTTGAAAGTCTAATTAATTCTGTATTTTAAATCTTTTTCAGGCTTTTAAAGGCATATTTTACTCTTTTTCAGGCTACTCTAAAAAGGAATCCTGATGTTATGCCAGCTTCATTCCAAGACTGGGGAGACATCACATATCCAGTGTGTGCCTCAGGTAATATCAGAGCATTCTGATGTATGACTTTAAAATTAAGGGCTTAAATGTAAAGCTATATTGACATATATTCAGGCTGTTAAAGGCATATTTAACTCTCCTTCAGGCCACTCTAAAATGGATTCCTACTGTTAAGCCAGGTTCATTTAAACTCTGGGTTAGACAATACATATCCATTGGGTCAATCAGGTAATTAAGGACCATTCTGATGTAGGATTTTAAAATAACACCTTGAAGGTCTAATCAATTCTGTATTTTAAATCTTTTTCAGGCTTTTAAAGGCATATTTTACTCTTTTTCAGGCTACTCTAAAAAGGAATCCTGATGTTATGCCAGCTTCATTCCAAAACTGGGGGAGACATCACATATCCAGTGTGCCCCTCAGGTAATATCAGAGCATTCTGATGAAGGATTCTAAAATTAAAGGCTTAAAAGTAAAGCTATATTGACATATATTCAGGCTGTTAAAGGCATATTTAACTCTCCTTCAGGCCACTCTAACATGGATTCCTACTGTTAAGCCAGGTTCATTTAAACTCTGGGTTAGACACTACATATCCATTGGGTCAATCAGGTTATTAAGGACCATTCTCATGTAGGATTTTAAAATTGAAGCCTTGAATGTCTAATTAATTCTGTATTTTAAATCTTTTTCAGGCTTTTAAAGGCATATTTTACTCTTTTTCAGGCTACTCTAAAAAGGAATCCTGATGTTATGCCAGCTTCATTCAAGACTGGGGGAGACATCACATATCCAGTGTGTGCCTCAGGTAATATCAGAGCATTCTGATGATGACTTTAAATTAAGGGCTTAAATGTAAAGCTATATTGACATATATTCAGGCTGTTAAAGGCATATTTAACTCTCCTTCAGGCCACTCTAAAATGGATTCCTACTGTTAAGCCAGGTTCATTTAAACTCTGGGTTAGACACTACATATCCATTGGGTCAATCAGGTAATTAAGGACCATTCTGATGTATGATTTTAAAATTGAAGCCTTGAATGTCTAATCTAGTTAATGCTGTATTTTAAATCTTTTTCAGGCTTTTAAAGGCATATTTTACTCTTTTTCAGGCTACTCTAAAAAGGAATCCTGATGTTATGTCAGCTTCATTCCAAGACTGGGGGAGACATCACATATCCAGTGTGTCCCTCAGGTAATATCAGAGCATTCTGATGAAGGATTCTAAAATTAAGGCTTAAAAGTAAAGCTATATTGACATATATTCAGGCTGTTAAAGGCATATTTAACTCTCCTTCAGGCCACTCTAAAATGGATTCCTACTGTTAAGCCAGGTTCATTTAAACTCTGGGTTAGACACTACATATCCATTGGGTCAATCAGGTTATTAAGGACCATTCTGATGTATGATTTTAAAATTGAAGCCTTGAATGCCTAATTAATGCTGTATTTTAAATCTTTTTCAGGCTTTTAAAGGCATATTTTACTCTTTTTCAGGCTACTCTAAAAAAGGAATCCTGATGTTATGCCAGCTTCATTCCAAGACTGGGGGAGACATCACATATCCAGTGTGTGCCTCAGGTAATATCAGAGCATTCTGATGTAAGACTTTAAAATTAAGGGCTTAAATGTAAAGCTATATTGACATATATTCAGGCTGTTAAAGGCATATTTAACTCTCCTTCAGGCCAACTCTAAAATGGATTCCTACTGTTAAGCCAGGTTCATTTAAACTCTGGGTTAGACAATACATATCCATTGGGTCAATCAGGTAATTAAGGACCATTCTGATGTAGATTTTAAAATTGAAGCCTTGAATGTCTAATTAATGCTGTATTTTAAATTTTTTCAGGCTTTTAAAGGCATATTTTACTCTTTTTCAGGCTACTCTAAAAAGGAATCCTGATGTTATGCCAGCTTCATTCCAAAACTGGCGGAGACATCACATATCCAGTGTGCCCCTCAGGTAATATCAGAGCATTCTGATGAAGGATTTAAAATTAAGGGCTTAAAAGTAAAGCTATATTGACATATATTCAGGCTGTTAAAGGCATATTTAACTCTCCTTCAGGCCACTCTAAAATGGATTCCTACTGTTAAGCCAGGTTCATTTAAACTCTGGGTTAGACACTACATATCCATTGGGTCAATCAGGTTATTAAGGACCATTCTCATGTAGGATTTTAAAATTGAAGCCTTGAATGTCTAATTAATTCTGTATTTTAAATCTTTTTTCAGGCTTTTAAAGGCATATTTTACTCTTTTTCAGGCTACTCTAAAAAGGAATCCTGATGTTATGCCAGCTTCATTCCAAGACTGGGGGAGACATCACATATCCAGTGTGTGCCTCAGGTAATATCAGAGCATTCTGATGTATGACTTTACAATTAAGGGCTTAAATGTAAAGCTATATTGACATATATTCAGGCTGTTAAAGGCATATTTCACTCTCCTTCCGGCCACTCTAAAATGGATTCCTACTGTTAAGCCAGGTTCATTTAAACTCTGGGTTAGACAATACATATCCATTGGGTCAATCAGGTAATTAAGGACCATTCTGATGTAGGATTTTAAAATTGAAGCCTTGAAGGTCTAATTAATTCTGTATTTTAAATCTTTTTCAGGCTTTTAAAGGCATATTTTACTCTTTTTTTCAGGCTACTCTAAAAGGAATCCTGATGTTATGCCAGCTTCATTCCAAGACTGGGGAGACATCACATATCCAGTGTGCCCCTCAGGTAATATCAGAGCATTCTGATGAAGGATTCTAAAATTAAGGCTTAAAAGTAAAGCTATATTGACATATATTCAGGCTGTTAAAGGCATATTTAACTCTCCTTCCTTCCACTCTAAAATGGATTCCTACTGTTAAGCCAGGTTCATTTAAACTCTGGGTTAGACAATACATATCCATTGGGTCACTCAGGTAATTAAGGACCATTCTGATGTAGGATTTTAAAATTGAAGCCTTTAATGTCTAATTAATTCTGTATTTTAAATCTTTTTCAGGCTTTTAAAGGCATATTTTACTCTTTTTAAGGCTACTCTAAAAAGTTATCCTGATGTTATGCCAGCTTCATTCTAAGACTGGGGGAGACATCACATACCCAGTGTGTCCCTCAGGTAATATCAGAGAATTCTGATGAAGGATCCTAAATTTAAAGGCTTAAAAGTAAAGCTATATTGACATATATTCAGGCTGTTAAAGGCATATTTAACTCTCCTTCAGGCCACTCTAAAATGGATTCCTACTGTTAAGCCAGGTTCATTTAAACTCTGGGTTAGACACTACATATCCATTGGGTCACTCAGGTAATTAAGGACCATTCTGATGTAGGATTTTAAAATTGAAGCCTTGAATGTCTAATTAATGCTGTATTTTAAGTCTTTTTCAGGCTTTTAAAGGCATATTTTACTCTTTTTCAGGCTACTCTAAAAAGGAATCCTGATGTTATGTCAGCTTCATTCCAAGACTGGGGGAGACATCACATATCCAGTGTGTCCCTCAGGTAATATCAGAGCATTCTGATGAAGGATTCTAAAATTAAGGTCTTAAAAGTAAAGCTATATTGACATATATTCAGGCTGTTAAAGGCATATTTAACTCTCTTTCAGGCCACTCTAAAATGGATTCCTACTGTTAAGCCAGGTTCATTTAAACTCTGGGTTAGACATTACATATCCATTGGGTCAATCAGGTAATTAAGGACCATTCTGATGTATGATTTTAAAATTGAAGCCTTGAATGCCTAGTTAATGCTGTATTTTAAATCTTTTTCAGGCTTTTAATGGCATATTTTACTCTTTTTCAAGCTAATCTAAAAAAGGAATCCTGATGTTATGCCAGCTTCATTCCAAGACTGGGGGAGACATCACATATCCAGTATGTGCCTCAGGTAATATCAGAGCATTCTGATGAAGGATTCTAAAATGAAGGCCATAAAAGTAAAGCTATATTGACATATATTCAGGCTGTTAAAGGCATATTTAACTCTCCTTCAGGCCACTCTAACATGGATTCCTACTGTTAAGCCAGGTTCAATTAAACTCTGGGTTAGACACTACATATCCATTGGGTCAATCAGGTAATTAAGGACCATTCTGATATAGGATTTTAAAATAAAGCCTTGAACGTCTAATCAATTCTGTATTTTAACCCTCTGAGCCCTGAGGCCATTTTTACAGTTCATTTTCCGTCTGGATTTATTTTATATAAAAGCCAATAAAACATCAACCCTGTTGTCTACAGTGAAGATATGAACATCATTTTTTTCAGGACAAACTGGGTTAGTAGAATATTTGGGTTGCAATGAGGTCACTTGAATGTTAAAAAGGGTTGTAGGACCTTAAAGACAAATAAATAAATAAAACGGAACATGACTCTTCCAGATATGTATTGATATCACAGACATATAGGTAAAACCTAAGCCATTTTACTCTCTAAAACACTTCTCATATGTCTTGGGAGTCACACTGTGAAGAAATAATCATTATAAATTTTACAGATGACAAAATACAGACATTTTTTCAAAAAAAGTCCAGACGCTTTTGCCCTCATGACATTTACCTATGCCAATAATAACATAATAATGTCATATTTATTGATATTACACCCACAACAATGCTACACAAGCATTTGTGTGTCTAAAACAGTTCTTCTATATGCAAAAATAAACATAACATTATAACTCATATAAAGCACATACTATTTACATTTCTTCAAAAAAGGCCCAAATATATACAATATATAATGCAAATATATGCCATATCTCAAACCAATGAGGCCATTTCCGCTATAAAACGGTAGATATCTATCTTGTTCCGCTCTAGCACCTTTGATTGCATGCTAGAGACGTTGACAGGAAGTGTAGGACGTGTAGGAAGTGCTGGGAGGGCTAGAATCTTTCAGCCTCCATACTCTTTGGCTGATGCCTCCCATATATGGGCATACTGGGGCCTGTACTTCCTGTAAACACAGACGAGAGAGGGAGCAGAGCGGTAGCCGCCGAATCAAAGAAAACGCGATGAATTATGGACATAAAGTGGATTAATCTGGGATTTAAAGGTATGGATTTAAAGCCCAACAACCCCTAAAGAGGCTGGAAGTTCCAGGCTGGATAGAAAATCACCTGTAGAGGCTAAACGGACACGGAAAAGACCGCCGTAAAGGCTAATTCGTCAGGATTCCGGAGCAACTTTTGGTGAGTCACTGCGTTGTATTGTTTAGAAGTTATTAAACTATGAATCAGAGGTGATTTTTTGATCGTGGGCGAGCCTCTCGGTCTCACATGGTTAAATCTTTTTCAGGCTTTTGAAGGCATATTTTTCTCTTTTTCAGGCTACTCTAAAAAGGAATCCTGATGTTATGTCAGCTTCATTCCAAGACTGGGGGACATCACATATCCAGTGTGCCCTCAGGTAATATCAGAGCATTCTGATGAAGGATTCTAAAAATATAGGCTTAAAAGTAAAGCTATATTGACATATATTCAGGCTGTTAAAGGCATATTTAACTCTCCTTCAGGCAACTCTAAAATGGATTCCTACTGTTAAGCCAGGTTCATTTAAACTCTGGGTTAGACACTACATATCCATTGGGTCAATCAGGTTATTAAGGACCATTCTCATGTAGGATTTTAAAATTGAAGCCTTGAATGTCTAATTAATGCTGTATTTTAAATCTTTTTCAGGCTTTTAAAGGCATATTTTACTCTTTTTCAGGCTACTCTAAAAAAGGAATCCTGATGTTATGCCAGCTTCATTCCAAGACTGGGGAGACATCACATATCCAGTATGCCCCCTCAGGTAATATCAGAGCATTCTGATGAAGGATTCTAAAATTAAAGGCTTAAAAGTAAAGCTATATTGACATATATTCAGGCTGTTAAAGGCATATTTAACTCTCCTTCAGGCAACTCTAAAAATGGATTCCTACTGTTAAGCCAGGTTCATTTAAACTCTGGGTTAGACACTACATATCCATTGGGTCAATCAGGTAATTAAGGACCATTCTGATGTAGGATTTTAAAATTGAAGCCTTGAATGTCTAATTAATGCTGTATTTTAAATCTTTTCAGGCTTTTAAAGGCATATTTTACTCTTTTCAGGCTACTCTAAAAAAGGAATCCTGATGTTATGCCAGCTTCATTCCAAGACTGGGGAGACATCACATATCCAGTGTGTGCCTCAGGTAATATCAGAACATTCTGATGAAGGATTCTAAAATAAAGGGCTTAAAAGTAAAGCTATATTGACATATATTCAGGCTGTTAAAGGCATATTTAACTCTCTCCTTCAGGCAACTCTAAAATGGATTCCTACTGTTAAGCCAGGTTCATTTAAACTCTGGGTTAGACACTACATATCCATTGGGTCACTCAGGTAATTAAGGACCATTCTGATGTAGGATTTAAAATTGAAGCCTTGAATGTCTAATTAATGCTGTATTTTAAATCATTTTTCAGGCTTTTAAAGGCATATTTTTCTTTTTCAGGCTACTCTAAAAAGGAATCCTGATGTTATGCCAGCTTCATTCCAAGACTGGGGGAGACATCACATATCCAGTGTGTCCTCAGGTAATATCAGATCATTCTGATGAAGGATTCTAAAATTAAAGGCTTAAAAGTAAAGCTATATTGACATATATTCAGGCTGTTAAAGGCATATTTAACTCTTTCAGGCAACTCTAAAATGGATTCCTACTGTTAAGCCAGGTTCATTTAAACTCTGGGTTAGACACTACATATCCATTGGGTCAATCAGGTAATTAAGGACCATTCTGATGTAGGATTTTAAAATTGAAGCCTTGAATGTCTAATTAATGCTGTATTTTAAATCTTTTTCAGGCTTTTAAAGGCATATTTTACTCTTTTTCAGGCTACTCTAAAAAGGAATCCTGATGTTATGCCAGCTTCATTCCAAGACTGGGGGAGACATCACATATCCAGTGTGTCCTCAGGTAATATCAGAGCATTCTGATGAAGGATTCTAAAATGAAGGCTTAAAAGTAAAAGCTATATTGACATATATTCAGGCTGTTAAAGGCATATTTAACTCTCCTTCAACTCTAAAATGGATTCCTACTGTTAAGCCAGGTTCATTTAAACTCTGGGTTAGACACTACATATCCATTGGGTCAATCAGGTAATTAAGGACCATTCTGATGTAGGATTTTAAAATTGAAGCCTTGAATGTAATTAAGGCTGTATTTTAAATCTTTATCAGGCTTTTAAAGGCATATTTTACTCTTTTTCAGGCTACTCTAAAAAGGAATCCTGATGTTATGCCAGCTTCATTCCAAGACTGGGGGAGACATCACATATCCAGTGTGTGCCTCAGGTAATATCAGAGCATTCTGATGTATGACTTTACAATTAAGGGCTTAAATGTAAAGCTATATTGACATATATTCAGGCTGTTAAAGGCATATTTAACTCTCCTTCAGGCAACTCTAAAATGGATTCCTACTGTTAAGCCAGGTTCATTTAAACTCTGGGTTAGACACTACATATCCATTGGGTCAATCAGGTAATTAAGGACCATTCTGATGTAGGATTTTAAAATAACACCTTGAAGGTCTAATCAATTCTGTATTTTAAATCTTTTTCAGGCTTTTAAAGGCATATTTTACTCTTTTTCAGGCTACTCTAAAAAGGAATCCTGATGTTATGCCAGCTTCATTCCAAAACTGGCGGAGACATCACATATCCAGTGTGCCCCTCAGGTAATATCAGAGCATTCTGATGAAGGATTCTAAAATTAAAGGCTTAAAAGTAAAGCTATATTGACATATATTCAGGCTGTTAAAGGCATATTTAACTCTCCTTCAGGCCACTCTAACATGGATTCCTACTGTTAAGCCAGGTTCATTCAAATTCTGGGTTAGACAATACATATCCATTGGGTCACTCAGGTAATTAAGGACCATTCTGATGTAGGATTTTAAAATTGAAGCCTTGAATGTCTAATTAATGCTGTATTTTAAATCTTTATCTGGCTTTTAAAGGCATATTTTACTCTTTTTCAGGCTACTCTAAAAAGGAATCCTGATGTTATGCCAGCTTCATTCCTAGACTGCGGGAGACATCACATATCCAGTGTGTCCCTCAGGTAATATCAGAGAATTCTGATGAAGGATCCTAAATTTAAAGGCTTAAAAGTAAAGCTATATTGGCATATATTTAGGCTGTTAAAGGCATATTTAACTCTCCTTCAGGCCACTCTAAAATGGATTCCTACTGTTAAGCCAGGTTCATTTAAACTCTGGGTTAGACACTACATATCCATTGGGTCACTCAGGTAATTAAGGACCATTCTGATGTAGGATTTTAAAATTGAAGCCTTGAATGTCTAATTAATGCTGTATTTTAAGTCTTTTCAGGCTTTTAAAGGCATATTTTACTCTTTTTCAGGCTACTCTAAAAGGAATCCTGATGTTATGTCAGCTTCATTCCAAGACTGGGGAGACATCACATATCCAGTGTGTCCCTCAGGTAATATCAGAGCATTCTGATGAAGGATTCTAAAATTAAGGTCTTAAAAGTAAAGCTATATTGACATATATTCAGGCTGTTAAAGGCATATTTAACTCTCTTTCAGGCCACTCTAAAATGGATTCCTACTGTTAAGCCAGGTTCATTTAAACTCTGGGTTAGACATTACATATCCATTGGGTCAATCAGGTAATTAAGGACCATTCTGATGTATGATTTTAAAATTGAAGCCTTGAATGCCTAGTTAATGCTGTATTTTAAATCTTTTTCAGGCTTTTAATGGCATATTTTACTCTTTTTCAAGCTAATCTAAAAAGGAATCCTGATGTTATGCCAGCTTCATTCCAAGACTGGGGGAGACATCACATATCCAGTATGTGCCTCAGGTAATATCAGAGCATTCTGATGAAGGATTCTAAAATGAAGGCCATAAAAGTAAAGCTATATTGACATATATTCAGGCTGTTAAAGGCATATTTAACTCTCCTTCAGGCCACTCTAACATGGATTCCTACTGTTAAGCCAGGTTCAATTAAACTCTGGGTTAGACACTACATATCCATTGGGTCACTCAGGTAATTAAGGACCATTCTGATGTATGATTTTAAAATTGAAGCCTTGAATGCCTAGTTAATGCTGTATTTTAAATCTTTTTCAGGCTTTTAAAGGCATATTTTACTCTTTTTCAGGCTACTCTAAAAAGGAATCCTGATGTTATGCCAGCTTTATTCCAAGACTGGGAGAGACATCACATATCCACTGTGTGCCTCAGGTAATATCAGAGCATTCTGATCTACGACTTTACAATTAAGGGCTTAAATGTAAAGCTATATTGACATATATTCAGGCTGTTAAAGGCATATTTAACTCTCCTTCAGGCAACTCTAAAATGGATTCCTACTGTTAAGCCAGGTTCATTTAAACTCTGGGTTAGACACTACATATCCATTGGGTCAATCAGGTTATTAAGGACCATTCTGATGTAGGATTTCAAAATTGAAGCCTTGAATGTCTAATTAATGCTGTATTTTAAATCTTTATCTGGCTTTTAAAGGCATATTTTACTCTTTTTCAGGCTACTCTAAAAGGAATCCTGATGTTATGCCAGCTTCATTCCAAGACTGCGGGAGACATCACATATCCAGTGTGTGCCTCAGGTAATATCAGAACATTCTGATGTACGACTTTAAAATTAAATGCTTAAATGTAAAGCTATATTGACATATATTCAGGCTGTTAAAGGCACATTTAACTCACATTCAGGCAACTCTAAAATGGATTCCTACTGTTAAGCCAGGTTCATTTAAACTCTGGGTTAGACACTACATATCCATTGGGTCAATCAGGTTATTAAGGACCATTCTGATGTAGGATTTTAAAATTGAAGCCTTGAATGTCTAATTAATTCTGTATTTTAAATCTTTTTCAGGCTTTTAAAGGCATATTTTACTCTTTTTCAGGCTACTCTAAAAAGGAATCCTGATGGTATGCCAGCTTCATTCCAAGACTGGGGAGACATCACATATCCAGTGTGCCTCAGGTAATATCAGAGCATTCTGATGAAGGATTCTAAAATAAGGCTTAAATGTAAAGCTATATTGACATATATTCAGGCTGTTAAAGGCATATTTCACTCTCCTTCAGGCAACTCTAAAATGGATTCCTACTGTTAAGCCAGGTTCATTTAAACTCTGGGTTAGACAATACATATCCATTGGGTCAATCAGGTAATTAAGGACCATTCTGATGTAGGATTTTAAAATTGAAGCCTTGAAGGTCTAATTAATTCTGTATTTTAAATCTTTTCAGGCTTTTAAAGGCATATTTTACTCTTTTCAGGCTACTCTAAAAGGAATCCTGATGTTATGCCAGCTTTATTCCAAGACTGGGAGAGACATCACATATCCACTGTGTGCCTCAGGTAATATCAGAGCATTCTGATCTACGACTTTACAATTAAGGGCTTAAATGTAAAGCTATATTGACATATATTCAGGCTGTTAAAGGCATATTTAACTCTCCTTCAGGCAACTCTAAAATGGATTCCTACTGTTAAGCCAGGTTCATTTAAACCTGGGTTAGACACTACATATCCATTGGGTCAATCAGGTTATTGAGGACCATTCTGATGTAGGATTCCAAAATTGAAGCCTTGAATGTCTAATTAATGCTGTATTTTAAATCTTTATCTGGCTTTTAAA
>JAEKDQ010000482.1:0-17573 GCA_026937815.1 Etheostoma perlongum
ACATTGGGGTACAAAGTCAATAAGATGCCGTCACATCCTGCACCATGCATTGTCATTGTCAAGCACATTGTCACCCTGGCGACTTTCTTCCATGTCCCCATGAAAATAGATTTGACTGGGCCTGGTAAAAAGTAACCGCCCCAAGGTGCAGGGATAAAACTGTGTAATTTAGGAATTTTCAAGACTGGTTTCACGTGACTCCATCGTGGGGAAGCATGGATCCAGTCCGCTGTCAGCTGCAGTGTTATTATGTTTGTCTGTCTTTGTCTTTGTCTTATCATCCTCATCGTGCTGTTGCAATAAACCTTTTCTTAATTCCAAATTTGACCCTCAGCCTCCTTCCTCAGAGATCCGACTGAACCCGATGTTACTTTTGAGAAAAAAACTTAACATTTGGTGACCCCCGACGTGGTCTCTGAGGGAAAGGACGGACAAATTCAAAAAAAACGGGATCATGGTGAGCTGCTGAATTTTCACATGGGCCCGAAAAACTGAGAGGTGAGCAGAAACCCTGTTTTATCAAAACACTGCATATAGGTAGATGTGAAAACATGTAGACGTGACGATTCAGCAGTCATCACCGCCGTAAGTCTGTAAAAGCAACGAAGCAGTGATGAGGATGTCAAAGCTAAAGGTGATTGTTTGTATGTGATATACTGTATTAATGTTAAAACCCTTAAGGAAGGTCCGAATTTAAGTGCACATTAGAAGTCCGATAGACGGCCAGGATTAGAATCCCGTTAAATTTTAGATAAAGAGACCAGCAATGACGGCGACAGAGTGTTAGTCTCTGTGATACGAGAACAAGTCTTTTTCTTAAAAAGCCAGTTTTATTGACTGTGAGATTGTGGGAGCTGGATTAGCCGACATCGCGGTGACAACGGGTGTTGTGTCCCAGTCTAATGCATCTCAGTTCTTGAATTGCTACCTAGTGTTACAAAAATCTGCATTTGAAGGTGAGAAGTTCTTCCGGGGATTAATGCCCAGGGAGTGTTAAAATTATTTGAACCCACGGGAGAAAAACGCAATTTTCTTTCTGTGTGAAAAATTTTGATCTCTCAATCTGGGAATTGTTTCTTGGGGATTCTTCTGAGCACACAGGAGCAGAACTGTTTGTTGTTTCTGTAAGTTTACTAAGACCTGCACGGAGGGCATAAACTTGCAGGACGATTGACACTGTTTTGTTCGTGTGTACCTTAGTGTACAAAAAACCTGCATTTGAAGGTGAGAAGTTTTTCCAGAGATTGTTGCCCTGAGATCTGGGAAATGTTTCTTGGGAATTCTTCTGAGGGCACCGGAGCAAAGCTCTGTTTATTGTTTCTGTGGCTGAGTTTACTAAGACCTGCACTGAGGGCATAAATTTGAGCTGCAGGACAATTGACGTGGTTTTGTTTTTTGTGTACCTTAGTCTAAAAGTCCTGCAAAAGAAGGCAAAAATCCTGCTACAGAGGGTTCGATTCTGAGCCAGTAAGACGGCGAATCGAGGTCACAAGAGTGGACCTAGTCAATGAAAAATAGGAACAATTAAATTTAGGGATGTGAATACTGTAAATAAAGGTTGGTTGTGTTACTGGGAGCTTGTAGAAGGGGGCTCCAGCAGTGTTGATAAACTGTAGCTTGGTGATAAACTCTGTGTTGCTGGGAGCTTGCAGAAGGCAGCTCCAGCTGTATTGATGGTGGCTGTAAATAACTCATTGTATGGATTTTTGATTTGTTGAACTGGGAGCGTGAATGCTCGTGAATGTGTTTTTTAAACAGGAAAAAGCGTTCATTGACACCTATCCTGTAGTGACTGGGGAAAAATTATTTGTTGAATAAGCTGATGAGATTGCAGTATAAATGTGTCCATCTGGAAATGTTCTACAGAATGGCTGGCTAGATGTCTTGTGATTTGCTGAAAAAGTGTGAATGGTTGGAGGGTGAAGAGTGATTGGAGTTCCTCAGAAAATGCATAATGAGCAGCTTTTTTTTGAGAATGGATGAACATTTGTCAAACATTCCTGGGAGACCGAGAGGCTTTCTGATTCATAGTTTAATAACTTTTAAACAATACAACGCAGTGACTCACCAAAAGTTGCTCCGGAATCCTGACGAATTAGCCTTTACGGCGGTCTTTTCCATGTCCGTTTAGCCTCTACAGGTGATTTTCTATCCAGCCTGGAACTTCCAGCCATTTTTAGGGGTTGTTGGGCTTTAAATCCATACCTTTAAATCCCAGATTAATCCACTTTATGTCCATAATTCATTGCGTTTTGAGATTCTTGTACTGCTGCTGGCTTGTCTGTCCTCTGTGTTTACAGGAAGTACAGGCCCCAGTATGAATATATGGGAGACATCAGCCAAAGAGTATGGAATGTTCACGTCCTACACTTCCTGTCAACGTGTCTAGCATGCAGTCAAAGGTGCTGAGGAACAAGATATGTTTTGAAATGGCCTCATTGGTTTGACATATGTCATATATTTGCATTATATATTATATATTTGGGCCTTTTTTGAAGAAATGTAAATATAGGTATGTGCTTTATATGAGTTATAATGTTTATTATGTTTATTTTTGCATATAGAAGAACAGTTTTAGACACACAAATGCTTGTGTAGCATTGTTGTGGGTTAATATCAATAAATATGACATTATTATGTTATTATTGGCTAGGTAAATGTCATGAGGGAATGGCGTTTGGACTTTTTTTGAAAAAATGTCTGTATTTTGTCATCTGTAAAATTTATAATGAATTTCTTCACAGTGTGTCCCAAGACAAAAGTGTTTTGGAGTTGGCTCAGTTTTACCTAAATGATGTTCATATCTTCATGAGCACAGGGTTGAGATTGGATGAAAATTTGTCAAACTGTAAAAATGAACAGGGCTTTAAAATAATTAGTTTCAGTTGATGACATCTTCTATTTCATGTTTGGTGTTGTCCTGTGGGGACAAAGATTGGAACAATAGTCTGGTTTAACTTAAAAATCTTTTTTTCCTGTTCCCTGATTAAGTGTTAATGAAGGACTGAAAAGGAGGGACTGGGGGTTTTCACACCTTGATGCAGACAGATTAAAGCAATGCATATCTACTCAGACAGTCTTCATGGTGAATGGTCACGGTCATCAAAAGAATCATGGTGACATTTAGCATTGTGTGATGTCCTCAAATGTTTGTAATTGATAAGTGCATTTTTATTTTGGATTCATCTGTTTCTTTTATTCTTTTGGTTTGGTGTTATGAGTAATATTGTGTCTGAATGAATTGATAAAGCTCATTACAAGTCAAATTAAGCATTCCAGTAAAGTCAACTGAAAAGTGGTGGGAAAATAAATTGAGCTGCCTTAAGCAACTGGACATTAGAAGAAAATGTGCCAGAGAGGAATTATAGCGTATTAGGGTTTTAAATGGATACATTAGTTGATGTATATTTGGAATTTTGACTCAATTGGATTGTTTTTTGACTTGAAATGATAAATAAGGGATTTACAACATTTCTGAGTTCATTGCATTTATATTCATTCTGAACTTTGTTTCCCATGATTTCGGTTTATTTTATTTCTTTTCTTTCACTCAAACTTTTGATTTTCTGTAGGGGTGGGAATGCTCGTTTTTAGTCAAGACTACATTTTCTGTGGTTTGATGTTTATTTTTTCTGCCTAGTTTGTAAAATAGTTTGTAAAAAGGAAAAATTAAAGATTTGCTTAACTTCTGTGCTGGCCACACAGAATGTTAAAACAATCTTCTTCTGAGAGTGTTGTGACACAAAACGTGACACAAGACTAATATTGACATTAATTTGCTCCAAAAATAGCAATTTGTTGGAAAATTTGTCAAAATTTTGAAATCTCAATTGAAAGAATCAATGAGCAGCCCAACCATCTTGAGAGATATTGGGAATTTTATAGTGGAAAAATTGCGGTGGGTTTTATTCTTTGAAAATATGTATTTGTGATTGGTGGTATTTACGTATATTTTAAATGGATTGATGATTTTTGGATGGGTAATTTCATATTTTTTGTGTTTTGGACTGAAGTTTTTGCCCATTGTGTTAAGGACTTTGGAAAACACAGAGACCAAGGAAAAGATTTCTCCCTCCATGAGAAATTAATGGACAGATCAAAGACAAACTCATATCACAGTTCTTTCCTCCCAGAATGAAATACTAATATGACTTTTGAAAAGCAAAAAGTCTGTCAAAACCATTTATTCACAGGTGAAAGCAGAAACTGGTCCACCCTGATGGCTTCAGCTGTTCAAGAAATCCAGATCCAGGTGGAACAAGTTCATTCTGGGTGCTGTTGACTAGGCTACCAGCCCTGCAGGAAAGGACACCCCACACAGCATGGGATCAACAGCCCAGCAGGGGACCACCAAACACCTGACCGGACACCGACAGAGAGCATGGAGCGTCGCTGTTGCTGACTTCCTGCAGTGGCTCCTGACACTGCCAGCATAGAGGAGAGAGACTGGAGTCCTCTTCCTGATGCTGACTTCTGCTGACCAAATCATCCCCAGGTGCTGGAGTAGAGGCACACCCAGCTAATCCATCCCCATGTTTCCCCAGTTAGACCTGCGAGGACATCCACACCAGGTGTCAGAAAAGGAGGGTCCTGATTCCATGATGAATTGCACTCAGGGGCACGCTAAGCATAGCGCCATCATCTTCCGTCTGGATGTTTCTGAAACAGATGATGTTTCAGAAAAGGAGGGAAAAGGAGGGTGTTGATATAAGGAGGGTGCATTCAGACACCTTCCATCCAACCGGTAAACAATCCGAATATCCAGCCAATCCTTCAGAAAAAGGAGGGTAAGGACTTTTTACAGCAGCGGCAGCCAGCGGGCGCACAAAATGTGACATCATGGAAAGCGCCGTGGCAGCTGCAGTGACATACTGCAGCCTAACAATGAACCAGCAACAGTCTGAGATTTTGTCCCCAGAGACTTTGTTTCCAGATTAGACGACAGTGAACAAGAACTTTCAAAAATCTGGACTTCAGAATAATTTCCATTAGATAGATTTGCCATTAAGAGAGATTTCAAACCATCTGAATGCATTACAAAATTGAGATTAGGTGTAAGGTTACTTGTGCAGTTTTGAATTGGAGAGTTGGATTTAGTTAGGAGTTGATCTGTTTTCTTTTGATTATATGTGTTTGTGTTGACATGCTATTTGATTTAGAGATTTAAAGATTTTTTTTTCCCTTCCTAAGATTTTTTTGTTGTTGTTCTCCTTCCTGTTAAATGATTTAAGTTCCCATTGTTTTTTCACCTGGTCAAATACTTTTAATATCTTCTGATTTGTTTGTTTTGTTTCTAAAGTTAGTCACTAATCACTGAGTAAATCAGCCATAGCAGCAACAGTTGAGTCAAAGAAAATAACATTTTTACAAGATAAGGAGTCAAATGAGGTCAGAGTCAAAGAAAATGAATTGTTTGTAAAATCATGTTTGTTTCTTACAACTTTGCAGCTGATGTTTACATTTTTTTTTGGTTATATTTTTATGTTTATATAAGACAAGACATTGTTTTCAGTAACATTTATAGTGTTTCACACCAAAGGTGTGAAAAAGGAGGATTGTTGAGTTTTTAAAAAGTTAAAATGTCTGAAGAAGCCAGGTTAGAGAAATATGCATGTCTCTGTCCCCCATTCCCCCCCTCTGTTTCTCTGACTGTAAAGAATTGATCTGGTCAAGTCTGGCATTTAACATATGCAAAGGAGCTTCCTGCTACAACAACAAAAGGTGGCCTTCTGTCTCCGGTCCCATGGGGTCTTAGTCTGGGCTAAGACAATACAATGCTAATTAAACTGTTGATGTTAAAGTTTCACATTTAAACAACAGAACCTTTTGCTTTGCAACCATGGATGACCCCCAAAGGGGCAGAGTTTAGCGGCATGTTTATTCTCTTTGGACTGCGGAGATGCCCTCGGCATGTTGTCATGACAACGGCGGACCAATGAGAATAGATTTGACTGGGCCAGGTAAAAAGTAACCGCCCCAAGGTGCAGGGATAAACTGTGTGATTTAGGAATTTTCAATACTGGTTTCACGTGACTCCATCGTGGGGAAGCATGGATCCAGTCCGCTGTCAGCTGCAGTGTTATTATGTTTGTCTGTCTTTGTCTTTGTCTTATCATCCTCATCGTGCTGTTGCAATAAACCTTTTCTTAACTCTCAATTTGACCCTCAGCCTCCTTCCTCAGAGATCCGATTGAACCCGATGTTACTTTTGAGAAAAAACTTAACATTACCATGTGTTTGTACACAGTACTGCTGAATTCATTGTTTGTGGCAAGTCCTTTAAAACCTTTTCTTGACTTGCCTTTTCCCACTTCCTCTGAATGCTTAGCTAAACAAATGACTTAAGTTGATCTGTAATTGTTGCTTTTTTATCTTCCTTGTGATTGTCGTGTACCATCAATATCATACTTGTGGATATTATGAAAGAAACTGCCTAGCAAACCCATGCAGGATTTTTAAAGGTTCCATGGTGTAATGGTTAGCACTCTGGGCTCTAGTTCAAGTCTCGGTGGAGCCTGAGAAAGATTGCTCACCCGATGCGGGGGACGCTGGTATTGTTACGGTCAAACATGTGAGGGCATAAAGCTGTAACATGCTGACTTTAAGCCCTGTGCTCCTCAGATATGTCAGTAGGTCACTACATCACTTAGAGCTCTCTTCTGAGTCTGCCCAGGTAAAACTGTGTGCCATAGCTCTCATTCAGGCTCATCAGCTCTGTTTTGGGAAATGTCTGCTTGAACCTGGTAAACAGCTGAAGGTCCAGCAATGCAACAAACAGTAGTAAACTTGTGATCCTCACATCGATTCCTGATTTGCCTGATGATGCTGTCGATTAGCGCTGTGTGTAGCTGTCTGTAGTGCCCATAAAATGGTCTGTATGTCCTCTAGCTGTCCTCCCCGGTTGTATCATAGATGGCATAAAACTTTCCACGCTCACCTTCAAGACTCAAAAAATCCTCAATTCTGGCCAGACTGAACTCCACGTACAAGCTCTTATTTTGCAGAATTCCAAAGAGCACATCAGCAAAGTCAAAAATGCCGATGAAACCAAAGAGAAAAAACAGAACTCAAAGCTTTTCAACTGTGACAAGTGTCCTGTTTTTTTTCAATGTACCGTTTTAAGGTAAAAATCCTCCGCATGATCGAGGATGTGCTGGAAAAGCTCGACCAGCTCAGTTCTTCTTTCGTGGACCGTCCCCACCAACCTGGAGTTTAAGTTCCATCTCACCTGAGAGACCCACGGCAGCCGTCTCTCCCAAAGCTCATCCAGCAGCTTTGTTCGCTTGGGAGAATGTGTAAAAAATGCAGACAATCCTCCCAGATTCGCAAAAAAAAAAGTGCAGTCCTTTCTTTTTGATACTCCCTGAGACATCACAAGGTTTAATGTGTGTGCATACAGTGCACAAATAGAGCTTGAGGGATTTCTTCTTTGATGCGAGCCTGACGGCCGATGCCATTACAGCGGCTCCGTCATCACACTGTGGCAGTAACTTTGTTTTGCAATCGTAGCCGCCCAACACTTTAAGTATTATACTGCTAGATCCTGTGCTTGTTTTCTTTCTGTGACATCCTCAAACTTAAAAAAATCTCTCTTTTACTATCTCTCTTTTTCAGTAACATACCAAAGTACAAATAACAGCTGTGCAGTGTTGCTGAAATCTGTGGTCTCGTCCACCATAACTGCGACAAACTTGGTGTTGTTGATCTCATTTTGATGGCATTATTTAGCACCTCAGCAACAGCACTTATTAGATCATTTTAAATTTTCCCAGATGTTCCCGTAAATACGGTGGCCGTGGCAAGGTGGTGTCGCAAGTCAGCATCATATTCTGATAGCAGAGATAATAGCTCCAAATAATTACTTTGATTCGAGTTACATTTACTCTGCTACATTTACTTGAGTAAGTTTTTGAAAAAATTATACTTTTAAATCACTATACTTTTACTTTTACTTGAGTAGATTAGTGAAGAAGAAACTGTACTCTTACTCTGCTACATTAGGTTACAATGAGCTTGTTACTTTTCTTTTTACCTCTGTGGTATTCTAGGCGTCATTGTTTTTATCCCCCCCGCGTACGCCTCATTTTAATGTTTCATTTTGACAGAGAGAGAGACTTCTGCTAAAGGTTCTACCACGTGTGTACCAAGTGCGAAACAGCAGCTACATTATGCAGCGCTTTCTGTCGACCAAAACAAACGGACATTTCAGCTTTCAAAAACTCAACTGACAGAGAAATTCGTTTTTATCTCTGTAGTAATGTCTTAGAATATTATACCTTGCATGCTTAAATTCATGTTCATATCATAATCACTGCTTTCATGCTTATCATATATTCATATCTTGCTTGACGTATATTCATACATGCTTTTATATTTTATAATCTTATATGCACATTTAACCAACTATGTTTTCCTTAAAGCACCGCCATGAAGTCTACTCTGTTGTAAATCCTTTAGATAGTCTTAGTTTCGAGGTCAGGCACTCTGCCCTCCTTTTTCTGTGTAGATAGACTCAACAACTGTAAATCTTTGTGTGTGTGTGCTTCAATAAAAAGCCTATGCTTTTGTAACTAGGTGTCTGTTCCGCGGAAGCAACTCTGGCAGGCAGATTGCAGTCACGGATCTAGCCCTTTTGCAAAAGCTTTTCAACTACACATTTTGCCGTCTGAGTCTCGTTTCTTTGCTTGACCATGTTTATTTAGTAAGATAAAGTGTTATGAACCTGACATTTTCTGGTGCGAAACCCGGGAGTCAACAGCCGAGGAGTCAGGACCAATGCTCGATCAAGGCCAGAGGAACTGTTAACAGCCGTCCACCTCTTCGCGGGGACGGGGCCCTAGATTGGTCGGTGCCGCCCTGCATTCACTCGGTGACGACTCCCCATGGTCGAAGCGGCGGACAGAGACGGTGAGTGTGGCAGTTCTGAGTTTCTCATGTAAAAAAGTGGTGCGCAGTTTTTGCTAGCTAGAATTTGTACTTTGGAGTGACAAATTGAGAGTGTTGTTGATTACGACCCGCTGTCTGGAGACTTTATTGGGGCTATTATTCTGTTCACCTGTATGCGCATGCAAAAACGCTCAACGTAACGGCTGTGTGTCTTACGGTCTAGGACTTTATTGGGTGATTTTGTGCAAAACGCTTAACGTAACGGCTGTGTGTCTTACGGTCTAGGACTTTATTGAGTGATTTTTTGTTGTGGGTGCTGGGGGCAGATAATACCGCTCAAAAGCCTGGTTGTTTTTGATTAATGCTTGCCGTCTAGGGACATGGCTAAGCGTAAAACAGGAGCTATCAGTTGGTTCTGACTAGTTCCGGGGACGTCCAAAGCGACACGTTTCCCGTGCGGGGAGACCGGTGTCTAGAAGCCATCCTGATTGGGTTCAGGAGTTCGGGCAGGGGTGATCACCGGCTTTTTGTTTCCGAGACACCGTGTGTGTGTTGTCACTGCGGTGGTATAGTCGGAAGCGCTGTGTGTTCACAGCGAGGCAGTGTTTGTTTGTCTGTGTATTGTAGCAGTGCACTGTTTGCTATGTGTTTTGTGTTCTATGTTGTGTTTCAATATTACGCTATGTGTGCTGACTCATAGTGGGTAGCGGATTTGTGTTTGTTTCCCGACACACCGTGTGTGTGTTTACACAGCGGGTGTCCGTCGGAAGCGCTGGGTGTTTTCCCGTAGCGAGTTAGTGTTTGTTTCTGACATGGCTGGTCAGAAGCGCTGGGTGTTTTTCCGTAGCGAAGTTTGTGTTTGTTTCCTGACGCTGGTCAGAAGCGCTGGGTGTTTTTCCCGTAGCGGGTTAGTGTATTGTTTGTAACAATTTGTTTGTTTGGTTGCTGGTTTGGTTGTGAGACAATAAGAGTGTTGCTGCACAGCGGTTTATTGTGATAACTTGTGGTTCTTTGTGAGACTTAGGACAGGGACACAGGTTGGTGAATATGCAGCGTTGCATTGTGATTTGTGAAGTTTTATTGTCGCAGTGTTTTATTGTGGAAATTTGAGGAATGATTTGAGGAGTGATTTGAGGAATAGAGCAGGACAGATGGGTAAAAACCAAAGTACCGCTGTACCTAGCTAAAGATGTAAAATTCCTGGAAAAAACCTTCCCAGGAAGTGTGGAATTTGTGAAAGATTGGACAAAGAAATACGGCTTTGATTGTAAATTTAGAATGACGTCTGTTACTAGTTTATTACAGCGATTGCAGGTGGAGGAGAGAGTTGCTCTTTAGGAGAAATAGAGACGGAGGATACGGAGAGAGGTGTGTGCTGCAGGAATGTGGAGGAAGCAGGCAAAAAAAAAAGGGAGACAGAGACAGATAAAGGAAACTACAGAGACAACTTTTCCCTTGTTCTCTGTTTTTTTTTTATTTGGAATATAACGAAAACCAAGCATAAATCAAATCTGAAAATGGGGGATTCACTCAAAATTGGTTTGAACATTGGGTTGGATTGATTAAAAATTGGATGGGAACAGTCAGAACTGGAAACAACGGAGCCTGGGGCCCCTAAATAAAGGTGAGCAGAACCTGTTGGGAATCGAATCTGCACATTGGTGAAATCTAAATTAAGGCAATGATGTTTTCATGGTCTGACTGATAAAAATTGGAGTGATCCAGTGGGGTTAATTATGCTACGTGTTGTTGAAGAGTAAAAGAGTAGCCAAACAGCAGGTTTGGTGAGAAGTAGTGTGTATTTTGTCTGAGAGACAGACTACACACATGGAAGAGGCAATGTGTTAAAATTTCTGAACGCAGAACCTCTTAAAGCATGAGTAGTGTTAAAATTTTTAGCAAATTCTATGAGGAGTAATGCATGTATACATGATTAGTAATCACAATTGTATGTGGGTGTCTGACGAACCACATACATTAATTACTGAGTTGGGACCAGATCCCTACAGATTACAGATGGACTTATTGGTAAAAGAAAAGAAAAAACAATGAGTCAGAGAGCTTAGAGAGAGAAATAGGAAAAGTAATGGAAGAATATAAAACAGTTGATTGATACCAATTCCAAAATTCTGAAAAAGACAACTATTGTGTTAGTGCCAAAATAAGACCAGATTGCTCCAGTCAAGTGCCACACGTTTCACTAGCAAAAACATATGAGATGGAAAGATTTGGGAGAAGTGGCACTCAAAGTTCAAAGAGCAGATGATTAAGGGCCAGTTGATGACCCAGGGTTGGCATACAGCCCCTCCAGTGAAACGCATTACAGATATCAACAGGGGTGGGAGGTGCTTACCACACCCAACCTATGCAAAACTGACCAATGGTTTACATCCATATGTTTGAGTGAGAGAGATGTACAGGACCTTGCAGGGGTCCTTTAATGTTTATGGACTAAAGGGCCTGCCTATGTAGGCCTGATAAAAGCTGCCCAGAAACAAAAACAAGGCCAGACTGGCAGCCCAGGGTGAGACAATGTCCACTAAAACCAGAGGCAGAGAGAGACATTGCACCTGTAATTAGAGAGTTACTAGAAGCAGGACTAATCAGAGAATGTCCCGACTAGCCATGTGATACACCACTATTCCCAGAAAAAAAGGCTGATAAGGTTCATTGGCGCTTGATTCGAGATATAAGACAAGTAACTGAGGCCTGTAATGGGAAATTCATATAGACAAGATTTTCTTTTAGTTAATTTTTCGTTTATTAAGTGGATCTACATTGAAGGTGCCTCTGAAACATGTGCCATAGATCCTTGAATAGGGCCTCCGGCGTCTAGAGACAGCTAGTGTTGTTATGGCTTTGCAATTTATCACTGTGAGCAAATAGGCAACAAAAAGCTGGCGCCTTGAGAGATATGCAACGGTCAGCTTGCCCAAACTGTAGGTTAATGCCTGAACCAATCTACAGACGAGATAAATTTCTAGCTTCTAAGATTGAATGACAGCTACAGTCATTTTTTGTTTTAGTTTTTTTTTTTTTTTTATGTATGTTTTGATATTTTTTTTGACGCACTAGGCGGGTTCACAGGGACAGCTCTGGCCCCTAGAAGCCTGAAAAACAGAAAACAGAAGGACGAAGTGTGTTGTTTAAGATTAGAGTGTTTTCCAAACATGGTCTGGTTTCTGTTGGGGCAAACGGGAGATAAGGAGCAGTCATGTGTTATGCGCACGGAGCTGTGGGGTCACTCTGTGACTCTGTTCGTTGTGAAGTTAGAAGTTGAAGAAGTGTAGAAGTTCAGTTCTTGTCATTTTGGTTTGTTATTGTTTCAACAAGGTCTCTGCCATAGCAAATTCCTGAGTTTGGCTTAACAGAAACAAGCAGTACAGTCCAGAGCCCCCACACTAGACATTAGACACACTAAAAACTCAGATAAGCTACAAGACCTTATCTGACACGCCTAGGGCCTTGATCAACAAAATGAGATGGTACAATGAGGAGGAAAGAAAAGCTTTTCCTCACCTAAAAGAAGAGCTAATGTCATCCACGACAATTGAACAGACTGTGGATTTTAGGGAAAGATCTTTGGCCTCAGTAGAATAAAGTCAGAGAGAAACACAGTGAAGGTCAGACATACACAGAGATAGCAGCCTAGCGCCCCGTGCCCCTCCCCTCTCTGCTCCTTTCCTTCTGTGGAACAGGAACGCGCACTCTCAGAGCTGAGGTGCCAGAGCACACAGAAGGTCAGAGAGAGACAGTTTGAACATGCAGACTTGCTAAGTGAAGTTACTTCAGGCTATTCAATTAACACACAGATTAGCTACTTGCAAGTGTGCAGCACGTGCTAAGCGAGAAAAAAGATCCAGTCAGTTTAGGTAATGCAAAAGCAGATGAGAAAGCTAGGAGAGCAGCTGTAAGATCAGAGCTCTCTCGGTTCAAGAGGAACCACAGAATCCGATCCCTACAGAAGTGCTGAAAAACATGCAAGATAACTCCCCCAAAACCGAGAAAGATGTATGGCTGGCGGACGGTGCAACTTGTGTTGATAGCCTATATCAGAGAGATGACAAGCCCTGCTTGTCTGAAATTTGTATTTTATGGTAGCTGGGTGGGCCATGGCGAAGAGCCATGTCCCAACAGCGAATGGAATAATGTACAGAATAAGGTGTTTCACACCTTCAAAGGGATTAAATTCTTACTTAAAAAAATTAATCCAGGGAAATGTAAGACCAAAGAGAGGGAAATGCCCACAAGGTCACATCGAGATCCTATACATGGATTTCATAGAGCTAAAGCAGATGCCATTACTGTAGCCAAAAACACTCGCTAAAACGGTAATACCCCAGTATGGCATCCTAAGAATAATTTGGAGTGATTATGGCCCACATTTTGTAAATGAGACAGTAACAGTAACATTGCTTTGTGGGAAGGGGTCCCCTGGGCAGAGAAAGTGATGATCCAGGGGCCCTCTTAGCAGAGTGGATGTGCAAAGTGTTTAGAGATAGGACTGTTCAAAGTGCATGTAATCTGCCTATCTCTCCCTCTCTGTCTCCCCAGGTGGGGAGACCCCAGCCAGATGACCAAGTGCTGATAAAAGTGATAAAGAGGAAGTGCTGGTCATCACCAAAGTGGGGGGCCGTACACTGTGCTCATCACCACGCCCACAGCTGTAAAGATTGCTGAACGATCCACGTGGGTTCACCAAAGTCACTGTAAAAGATCAATCCATTCCCACACCCGAATAGGCTGGAGGGCGGGCGGTATCAAAACCTTTGCCTGCTGAAGAAAGAAGAAACCAACTGAGACTTTATACTCCAGCTATGGGTGAACTAAAGGGATGGGTTTGTTCTGTCCTACTGGTCCTCTGCGTGTCTTGACAGCGAGTAAGGGACCACAATGAAAGGTTTCGCACGGAAACCGTATGCTCATCGGCGAAGCCATGAAAGACTATGATGTGGTTTACAATTCGTCCTTTGATTTGAACATTTGGTATTGCTATGCTAAATATGTAACTAAATCTGAGAACCACAAAAACTGTTATGTATGCACACGTATGCCAATTTCCGCCCACAACCCGTAGGTGGTCCCGAAACCCGTCGACGCCAGCACCATCTTCCTACAGCTACCCTCCCCCCTTAACACCCACTCTGTTGAAATTGAGACCCTGAATTGGCAAATGGTCCCGCCATTGACTGTATGCAAATTGGACATCACCAAGTCTGTAGGTAATAAGACTTGTGTGCCCTATTTCCAGGCCCCTGATGCATTGAGAACATATGGCCAGCTAGGAGTCAATTGGCTGTGTGGCTCCTACATGTTCCTAGATTTACCGGTGGGTTGGGAGGGTCATTGCGCTCTAGAACCGGCAGATCATTCACACATGGTAACGCTCCGCCACCACCCACGTGCGAGACGTAGTGCTTTTGAACGCCATGACAGCGTAGGGGGATCGGATGTCCCCAAAGGTCATGAGCAGATGGCCAGAAAGTTTTGCATGCACTTTGCCCGTGGGTAGGGGTGGGTAAAGTTGAGCTGAGAATGGAAACAATCAGTTACCGAGTAGGGCTGTTCATGAATTCAACCGTAACAGCCCTGTCAAAAATACTGAATTTCAAAGAATTGACCGCTATAAGATTGATCGCCCTACAAAATAGGCTGGTGTTAGACCAGTTGACGGCATCACAAGGTGGTGTGTGTGCGCTTATTGGTATACGTGTTGCACTTTTATCCCAGATAATGACAAAGATGCAGGTGTCATTCAGAAAGCCATTCTTAATTTGACTGCACTTGAGAGATGCTGCTGAGGCAGATAATGTAGTTAGCGGAGATTTCCTCTCCTGTTTAACTTCAGGACCTTGGTATGGATTATTGCTTTGAATTGTTACTTTCCTTGTAGCAGTACTTGTAATATTTTTCATACACTGATACAACTGACCAACTATGCACATGTCCAGTTTCATCAGCTCTCTGCTAAATCTGATAAGTAATGATGAATGTGTCCCAAGCCCACACAATGATGTATTAAAGCACACATAAACTTTTTGAACTCATTTTGGCCAACAGGGTGATCGCTCCCCAAGGGAGGGTCGAGAAGGAATTTTCCTTTCTAACAGACGGAAAGGGTTTTTGCCTTCTCTCCCTAATGAAGAGTAAAAACTGTCCTATCCTGTGAGTACATGTAAAAGACGTAATTATTGACAACCGCAACCCGGAGAGATAATTGCTGATGTTTGTTAAATGTACAACAGGAGGGAAATGACAGAGAAATTCGTTTTTATCTCTGTAGTAATGTCTTTAGAATATTATACCTTGCATGCTTAAATTCATGTTCATATCATAATCACTGCTTTCATGCTTATCATATATTCATATCTTGCTTGACGTATATTCATACATGCTTTTATATTTTATAATCTTATATGCACATTTAACCAACTATGTTTTCCTTAAAGCACCGCCATGAAGTCTACTCTGTTGTAAATCCTTTAGATAGTCTTAGTTTCGAGGTCAGGCACTCTGCCCCTTTTTCTGTGTAGATAGACTCAACAACTGTAAATCTTTTGTGTGTGTGCTTCAATAAAAAGCCTATGCTTTTGTAACTAGGTGTCTGTTCCGCGGAAGCAACTCTGGCAGGCAGATTGCAGTCACGGATCTAGCCCTTTTGCAAAAGCTTTTCAACTACACATTTTGCCGTCTGAGTCTCGTTTCTTTGCTTGACCATGTTTATTTAGTAAGATAATCATCTAATGGTGCTTTTCCATTGCGTGGTATCTACTCTACTTGCCTCGACTCTACTCGCCTTTTTTGGTTTTCCATTACAAAAAATAGTCCCTGGGACCTGCTACCAGATACTTTTTTTTAGTACTATATCAGTCGAGGTTCTAAGCGAGCTGATGCGATACTAAAAGGTGACGTGGAAACCTGCAGGCTGCTGGTTGGTCGGATCGCTGCGTTGTTAGCAAAACAAGAGTGCGGAGTGTGTGTCCGGAACAAACGGGACATTTAAAAAATATATATTCTAGCCAGACACCGACAGATTATCTACTCTCTGCACTATTCTAACTTTCCAACTGTTCAATATTAAGGGCTATATATTAGGGGATTTATGTTGTTTCCAATATTGCACACTGTTACTTTAAAAAAAACAAGACAATATATCAAAGAAAAGTTTTTATTTAGCTTTTCAAGTAGCGCATCAAACCCTCCCGTCCATCCCGGTCTTCGTCCCCTGCACCCTGTGACAGTGTCCCCCCCCGGCTCTGCGGTCCCAGATGCATCCCACTCGTTGTCATAAGCCATGACTCTCATAAAGATTATACCAAGCCCAGCAGGTCAGAACCAGAGATTTCACCCGTCGGACATCGACCACCAGACGGTCTGCGGCGGCGGTTTTGCAAAGCGTTAATGCTCTGAAACACAAACGGTACACAGCAGACATATTTTGGTGTGTAATCATGGTTGCTAAAGTTCATGTACTTTATATAGCGTATAGTAAATAATGACCGGGGTCCCTACCACATGCAAATGTTAGCTAACGTTATCAGGAAACTTAACTTACCCTTTCGTGTCGGCGAACAACAGTCATGTCGACGTCTGAACTCCGTCGGAATTCCCAAACTCCTGTTTTTTTAGTGGTGATTTTTGTTGCTTCCTTTAGCTTCTTTTGAAACAAAACATTGGCGAGTAGCCGACGTGCTGTTGTGAATCACGTTGAAAATTACGTCATCACGCGTAGCTATGGTAACCAGCCACGCTGAGGCGTTACTCAATCTGCAATGGAAAACTGACCGAGAATGGGTCGAACCGAGTAAAGGCGAGTCAAGGCGTGTCGAGCCGAGTTGTTACCATCAATGGAAAAATGCCATAACTTGAGAAAACATGTAGCAGTAATTTTTGTTTTTGCTGTGGATAGGCGAATGTTTGTCTTTTACACATGTTTTGAACATTTCCTATATATATATATATATATATAGTATCCATCAAAATTTGATGTTTAAGTCTCTTCACTTAAGCTATTTTGTAATTAATAAATTAATTTTAATTTATTCTATTGATTGGATGAACTATAATTTGCCTAAAGATGATTATTTTGTATTTTTGTCTGTCTGATTAATGCTTGTGTTAAGAAATAAATCAGACGTTACTCAACAGTTACTCACTACTTGAGTAGTTTTTTCATCAAGGACTTTTTTACTCTTACTCAAGTAATTTTTGGATGACTACTTTTACTTTTACTTGTCATATTATTGTGAAGTAACAGTACTTTTACTTGAGTACAATTTTTGGCTACTCTACCCACCTCTGATGAGGAGGCACTTTGGGGGTTTTTGTTAATGGATTATGTGAGAGTATTAAGGATGAACTAGCTGTCCAGGATGAACTTGACTCCCTTGATAATCTCGTGTTTTTGGCCATCAAGTTGGACAACAGGTTGCGGGAGAGGAGACCCGAGAGAGGCGGTCCGCCTCGATCCACCGGACGGACAACAGCCTCGGCTAGGTTTCGTAGACCGTCCTCCCCGTAGTTTCCTGCTTCGTCGCCGGTCACCGCATCCAGAGAGTCAACGGAGGAGGCGATGCAGCTGGGTCGTGGCCGACTGTCTCCTGCGGAGTGCCGCCGCCATATACAGGCAGGTGAGAGCCTGTATTGCGGGGATTCCTCTCACCATGTGGCTAAGTCAGTAGAAGTGG